>JAQQSW010020394.1:0-10863 GCA_028646575.1 Pseudocheirus occidentalis | reverse complement strand
TTCTTGGCAGCCTGTAATATTTTCTCCTTGGTGTGGGTATTCTGGAACCTGGCAATAACATTTCTAGGAGATTTCTTCTGGGGATCTTTTTGAAGAGGTGATCGGTGAATTCTTTCAAGTTCTATTTTGCCCTCTGACTTAATGTACTTTTGAAGTAGCACCCATTAATAGTCATTTTAGTTGTGTCTGAATTTTTGCAAGCCCATTTGGGCTTTTCTTGGTAAAGGTATTAGTATGAGTTTTCCATTTCCTTCTCCAGCTCATTTTACAGATGAGGAAACTGAGGCAAACAGGGTTAAGTGACTTTCACAGGGTCATACAGGTGGAAAGTGTCTGAGGCAGTATTATTTGAATTCATGAAGATGAGTCTGTAACACCTAGCTTATATATGTACACACACATGTATATTATGTATATATATATACACACACACAAATATATATAAACACTTATGTATACACACATATGTGTATGTATCTATATGAGTGTATATATACACACATACACATATCAGTGTTGATTACAAAATTATTGAAAAATTATAAAAAAGGATTTTGCTGCCTGAAAAAGTATGTATCTCTAATTCTATCTATCTATCTATCTACCTATCTATCTATCCATCTCTCTGTCTGTCTATCCATTCATCCATCACCTATCTATCTATCTGTCTATCTATCCATTCATCCATCCATCACTTATCTATCTATCCATTCATACATCCATCACCTACCTACCTATCTATATGTCTGTCTGTCTTTCTATCCATTCATCCATCCATCACCTATCTATCTATCTATCTGTCTGTCTGTCTGTCTGTCTGTCTGTCTGTCAGTCCGTCTGTCTGTCCGTCCATCCGTCTATCTACAAACACATATATACATATATACACAGATATATACTTTTTTCAAGCAGTAAAATCCTCATGTATAATTTGCACTGGTACAATTTACTAATGCAAATTGTGATCTGGTCTTTATAATACAAAGGCTGTTCTCTTTGAAAGGGATCACTTGGAAGTGAACACGTGACTGTTGATTTGCAGCAGATAACTTCATCTCATGTCCTTATGTACAGACTTGTGATTTTTTATTTTCCTGCAGAGCAGTGAAGGCACAGCTGCAGTACTTTTATCTGTAGCTCTGTGCTCTCATTTCAGGCTGGAAAAATAGGGAAAACAGTTCTTTCTCTTTTTATTTATTTATTTAGCCAGAAAACTCCCTGCAGATAACTGCGGAGATGTCAGAAAGGCACAAAAGATTGCAGGCTGTGAACTCTAGTGCTTTCAAAAGAGCTAAATTGCCTACCTTTTTTCAGATCTGTGTGCTCCACCATTCAGTCTGATAAATGAGAAAGGGGGTGCTTTCTTATTTTTGTTTTTCTTGGAAAGTCTGTGGTGAGGAAAACCTCTGCATTGACCAAGCATGAGAAAAACAGGTAATATGTCTGATTTTAGTTCATTGTAAATTTTTTTAATAAGCAGAATTCTGCATCACAGACTTATGTCATTCTATGAAAGAGTAGACATATGCTTGTCTGATGTACTTTATTGCTTTGAAATTCATTGAGTACAGAATTAAGCTTTAAACATGATGATTGAAAAGGAGTTGTCATTATTAAATAGACAAAAACAGATGGTTTTGTGATTTGAAGCATTCTGACCTATTTATAATGATGCGGAACGCACTGATATTAAGGAATATAAATGGAAAGAAGGGAGTTATTCCCATTCAGATGATGTTCCAGATAGAATCTTTCATGTTCCACTTGTTTTTCTTCTGATCACTCCTCTATGTAACTGTGTGATGTCACATTGTCTTCCCTTATCAGGCTACATAGTCCGTTCCTGGATATCAAACAATCTCCCCACCCTGTTGGTACCTTTAGATTATTATGAGAATTATATCCTCCCTTAGTCCCCTTGGACAAAAACTTTTTCTTCTAGGGATTACAAAATAGTTTCCAAATGCCCACAAGAACTGAAAGACTAATTCCTGCTGTGTCCTGTGCCTCTCCTTTGTAAGGAAGGGTTTATAGACTTATCAGTTCACAGCAGTTTTACAAGAGGGCCCTAAGGCCATGGCATACTTTAAAAAAAATTCATTCAACTCCTTGTTTTTAACAATTAAGGAGAAGAGTCAGAATGAATTCAGTACTCAGTTCTTTTGTATCCACAGATTCCTCCTAAGAAAAGGAATTCTCTTTCTTGGTTAACATTGATAAGTTATTTCATTTACACAGCAAATATTTTTGAGCATCTAGCGTACCTGAGGCATCGTGAGCTATGTAGAGCATGAAAACATAATTCCTGCTCTCATAGAATTCATAATCTAGTGAAGGAGATCAGACAGAAAACAAGGCAAGACCTGTGCTATAAAGTACAAAAAGACAACAGAACAAAGAATGTAATATCTTTCACAGAGATGTCTCAGGGTAGAATTCTTAACCAAATAATAGAGAGAGATGATCATAAAAGAGAAAATAAACGTTAGGCTATTTAAAATTTAAAAGCTTTTGTATGAAAAAATCAGTGCAGCAAAGAGTAAGAAGTGAACCTTTTTTTGAGGAGAAACTTTGCTTCAGATATCTCTGATGAGTGTCTAATACAAGACACAGAAGGAATTAACACAAATATGTAAGAGTGAGCCATTCATTAATATAAATAAATTCGTAAAGGATTTGAAAGAACAAGAATTCCAAGCTATTTATAACCACAGGAAAAATCGTTCCACATAACTTAGGACAGGAGAAATGCAAGTTAAAGCAATTCTGAGACATATTAAATGGACAGGAGATAGCTCTGAGAATTGTCAGCTGCAGTGAATTTTCACCTGAGCATGGATGCTTTAGAACTTTCCACTCCCTCCTTTACAAACTTTCTCAGAATTTTTAAAAAAAAGTTTTTAAATAGTTGTTTATTTTTAATATTCTTTTTTTAAAATTTGAGTTCTAAATGCTCTCCTTTCCTAAATTCTATCCCTTCTTCTACTCACTGAGAAGGCAAGCAATATAATATCAATTATACATATGAAATCATGCAAAGCATTTTCATGTTAGTCATATTTTTAAAAAGCAAGAAAAAGAAAACAAATGAGAAAATTATACTTTGCATTCAGAGTTTATTGTCTCTCTGGAGGTGGATAGTCTTTTTCGTCATTATTCCTTTGGAATTGTCTTGGATTATTGTATTGCTCAGAGTAGCCAAGTCTTTCATGTGATCATAGTTACAACATTGGTGTTACTCTGCACAATAATTTCCTGATTCTTGTTACTTCACTCAGCATCAGTTCATATAGGTCTTATCATGTTTTCCAGAAACCACACCCTTGTCATTTCTCATGGTGCAATAGTATTACATCACAATCACATGCCAGTTTGTTTAGCCCTTCCCCAATTAATGAGTATCCCTTTGATTATCATTTGGGGTGGTTTTTTGCCACCACAAAAATAGCTGCTATAAATATTTTTGTACAAATGAATCCTTTTCCTTTTGTTTCTCTGGGGTACAGAACTAGTAGTGGTATTACTGGGTCAATATGCACTGTTTTATAACCCTTTGGGTGCAGTTCCAAATTGTTCTCCAGAATGATTGAACCAGTTCATTACTCCACCTTAGTGGTTTTTTATTCAGGTGAGGGTTATCTTTTTGGGTCAGGATGTATAGGGCTTACCTATACCCACCTCAACAGGCCTCGGGTGTCCCCGGCTCCCGGCTTCCACTTACTCTGGGAGAAACAGCTGCACAGAAAAACTCGGGACACAGGACTTGCTTCTAGCTTTTATTGAGAGTTCATCCTCTATCTTAGTGTGGCTGGACTGGACTGGCCTGGCTGGGCTGGTGGCCTGGCTCAACTGCCCTGCCTCGAGTAGCCTATATTTAAGTCCTTTCTCCAGGGCCCCTTAGGGCCCCTCCCCTGGCCATGCCCTGGCCACAAGGAGCCAATGTGTCTCACCCCAAAGACAGAGAGATTATCCTGCTTATTGTAAACAGGAGCAACCTTTGCATTTCGCCCCAGGTGATCACTTGTACTCCTGTTAGCTGAGGACCGGTTCAACCCATCCATCTCACGTGGAGTATCAACGACCCTCTTTAGGAGTCTCCTCCCCACGTGAGGTATCAGAGACCTAACACACCACTAGTTCATTAGAGTACCTATTTTTCCCTCATCCCCTCTAGCATTTATCATTTCTATTAGGTGTGAGGAGGTACTTCAGAATTGTTTTAATTTGCTTTCTCAAATAATGATTTAGAGTATTTTTTTCATGTAATGACAGAAAGGTTTGATTTGTTTTTTTTCTGAAAACTGCTTGTTTATATTCTTTGATCATTTATCAATTAGGGAATGACTCTTATTTTTATAAATTTGACTCAATTTTATACTCAGTATATATTTGAGAAATGAGGCCTTTATCAAAGAGACTTGCCACACAATTTTTTTATATTTATTTCATTGTCTATGGTACCTTTCAGAAAAATGTAGTTTCCCTCATTATCTCTTCTAATTAGATCTATTTTTTCTTTTACTTTGTCTGAGGTCATGATAGCTACCCTTACCTGTTTATTAGTTCAGCTGAAGTATATTAGATTCTTCTCCAGGCCTTTACTTTTAACTCTGTGTGTCTTTCTGTTTCAAGTGTGTCTCTTGTAAACAATGTACTCTTGGATTCTGGTTTCCAGTCTATTCTGCTGTTTCCATTTTATGGGTGAACTCATCCCATTCACATTCAGAGGTATGATTACTAGGTGTATTTTCCCCCATTCCATTATCTTCTGTTTCTTCCTCTCTCTTTCTCTTTTTCCCCTATACCTCCTCAAAAGTCTATTTTGCTTCTAACCACTGCCTCCTCAATTTGTCTTCCTTTTTATCACCCCTCCCCTTTATCTTATCCCTTATTTACCTATTGGGTAAGTTACATTTATATACACAAGTTAGTGTGTATATACTGTCTTCCTTCTTTGAACCAATTTCCATGAAAGATTCAAGCATTGCTGGCTACTCCTTCATTTCCCCCTTATTGTAAAAGCTTTTCTTATGGGAGAAAACTTTCCGTATTCTACTTTTATTTTTCCCCCTTCTCCAAGTGCATCCTTCTTTGTCACTTCATTTGTTTTTTGGAGATCATTCCAACATAATCGACTCATATTCATGCTATCTGTCTATGTAAAGTAATAATAATACTACTAATGATAATACAGTTCTTAGGGGTTCCATGTGTCATCTTCCCATATAAGAAAGTAAAAAGTTTGACTTTGTTGAGATACTTTGTTGAAACTCTTTGATGTTTACCTTTTTATATTTCTCTTGAGTCTTCTGTTTGAATATCAAATTTTATATTTAGCTCTATTTTTTTCATCAGGAATGCTTGAAAGTCTTTTATTTCATTAAGCATCCATTTCCCCCCCTGAAGGATTATACTCAATTTTGTTGGGTTGTTTGGTTGCTGTCCTTCATTCTTGAAGAGGACCAAAATGACATCACTATGCTAGAGTCAAGTTTCAGTGTATCCTACTGTGGCTGATCAGACCAATAGGAGCTTAGAATGCTCTACTACAGGGTGGGCACAAATAGTCCATGTGAACATTTGAAGTTGATACTTGAAACTTGTACATCCTGCTTTTGCTTTGAGCTGTTTCAATTGTTCTTTGCCTATAGAGCACAGCACCTTCTCTGATATGGCACACCATGCTTGGTGGTCCTGTGCCAGTGTCTCTCATGTCACACAATCATGTCCAAAGTTCTTAAGAGAGACCTTGAGAATGTTCTTGTATTCATTCTTCTGACCACCATGTGAACACTTGCCCTGTATGACTTCTCCATAAAAGTCTTTTTGACAAGTGTACATTTTGCATGTGAACAGTGTGATCAGCCCATTGGAGTTGTGCTCTCTGAAGCAGAGTTTGAATGCTTGGCAGTTTAGTTCTAATAAGGACCTCAGTATCTGGTACCTTATTCTGCCAGGTGGTCTTCAGAATCTTCCTAAGACAACATGGCACTGGTAGATTGTGCAGGTTTCACAGGCATATGACAGCGAGGTCAGTATCACAGCTCTGTAGACTTTTCAGTTTGGTTTCAATTTTGTTGAGTAGGCAATTCTTGACTAAAATCCTAGTTCCTTTGCATTATCTCCTTTAATGTGGAAGCTGCTAAATTTTGTATCCTGACTGTAGCTCCACAATATTTGAATTATTCCTATGGGCTGCTTGAAGTATTTACTCTTTGACGTAGGAGCTCTGAAATTTGACTATAATATTCCTGGGAGTTTTAATTTGGGGATTTCTTTTAGGAGGTGATTGGTGGATTCTTTCACTTTCTATTTTACCCTCTGGATCTAAGATATCAAGGCAGTTTTCCATGATAATGTCTTGAAATTTGATGTGTAGGCTCTTTCTTTGATCATGACTTTCAGATAATCCAGTAATTCTTAAATTATCTCTCCTCGATCTATTTTTGAGACCAGTCATTTTTCCTATGAGATATTTAACATATTATTTTATTTTTTTCATTCTTTTTACTTTGTATTACTGTTTCTTGATGTCCTGGAAGTCATAAGTTTCTACTTTGCTCCATTCTAATTTTTAAGGAATGATTTTTTTTTTTTAGTGAGCCGAATATGCTTTTTAAGGAGTTTTTTTCTTCAGTGAATTTTTGTGCCTCTTTTACCAAGCTGTTAATTTTCTTTTCACAATTTTCTTGTATCACTCATTTCTTTTCCCAAATTTTCTTCTACCACTCTTATCTCTTTCTTTAACTCTTCCAGGAATTCTTCTTGAACTTGAGTCCAATTAGTATTTTTTTGAGGCTTTTTGTAGCTGTTTTCACATTATCTTCTGACTTTATGTCTTGGTCTTCCCTGCCACTGAAGTAATGTTTTATGGTCAAATTCTTTTTATTTGTTTGTTTTTTGTTGTTTGTTTTGCTTTTTTGGAGGAGAGAAAGCAAGGCAATTGGGGTTAAGTGACTTACCCAAGGTTACATGGCTAGTAAGTGTCAAATGTCTGAGGCTGGACTTGAACTTAGGTCCTCCTGACTCCAGGGTTGGTACTCTATTCACTGCACCACCTAGCCACCCCTGTTTGTTAATTTTCCAGCTTATTTCTCTTTTCCCCCTTTAATTTGATGAATCTATTTATTTATTTTTAGTTTTCAACATTCATTTCCGTAAGTTTTTAGTTTTCAATTTTCTCCCTTCCCCTCCCTTCCCCCTCCAAGATGGCATGCCATCTCATATAAGCCCTACGTATACATTCACATTAAACATATTTCACATTAGTCATGTGGAAGTATTAGAACCAATGAGAGGAACCATGAGAAAGAAGAAACAAAACAAAACAACAAAAGAAAAAAGAGAGCAAACAGTCTGCTTTGATCTGTATTTGGACTCCATAGTTCTTTCTCTGGAAGTGGATAGCATTTTCCATTTTTTTGGAATTGTCTTAGATCCTTGCATTTCCAGTTCATTTCTTAACTTTAAACTTTATGTTAAAGTTGGGTTCTGCTCATCTCGGGATGGGGAGACACTGTCCTAAACTTCAGCTTTTTCATGGTGCTGTTTTCAGAGCTGGTTCTGAGGGTTGCAAGTTTTCAGTGCTTCCAAGGTGGTGTGATTCAAGGAGAGGTGTGACCATTTGAGGAATAGGTCTCCTGATCTCCTGGCCTGTGCTCTGGTCTTTACCCAGGAAGGACCCCTGACCCCCTGCAGCCACCATCACTAGCACTCCTCTTTGTCTTGGAAATTTGGCCAGGTTTCCTGCTCTCTTGTGACACCAGCACTCCTCTCTGCACTAGAAATGAGCCCCAGAATAGCATATAGTCAATAGAGTTGCTAATCAGTGCCAGCTGTACCCAGCAAAGGGTCCCCTGTCATCTCTTTCTGACCAGTTGTCTGACCCCCTTCTTGTCCATGGGCTGAGGGTTCTGAAATTGTTGCAGATGTGACCACTGTTGCTTCTGTCTTCTTATATGTGGGCTTTGGACAGGCCTCTACCCTGTTTCACAAGCTTGTCCTGTCAACCTTCTAAGCTTTCTTAGGCTAGAAAAATGTCTCACCCTGACTCTTTGTTTGCTCTGTCACTCTAAAATTTGATTTGAGGCATATATTTTAAAGGAGAGAGGGGGAAAAGAGAGCAAGAGTTTAGAAATGAAGGAATGGATCCCAGTAAGGAGGGTTAAAGACAGAATTTGATGTTAGAAGTAGAGGTCTGGACTTGGGAAGTGAGAGAACTCTAAGGGAGCATGTGTGTAAACTTTCTGCTTGTTTTAGGGTGCAGATCTGGGTTCTTTTCCTTTTTAAAATTTAAATTAGGACTGAGTCTCTCCATTTTGCCCAGGCTGAAATGATAGGAACTACTAGTGGTCCTGATATCACTGATCGGCATAAGAGTTTTGACTTGGGGTCAGTTTGTGAAGGACTCTGGTAGACTACCACCCCCTGGAGCCTCATCATATTGATGCCACTTTGTGTAGATACTTAATGGGCGTAGCCCACTGAGGCTCAGAACTCTGAGCTCCAGAGATCTGCTAGCCTCAGCCTTCCCTGGTAGCTAAGATGATAGGTTCCTTTTGAAGGAGTTTAGCCATACTCTAGCCATGGATTTCTGCTTAGCTAGAGAAGGTGGTGACTACTGACAATGGAGAGGGGAAAGTGGCCAGAAGAGGCAGGCTCAGGGAGCACAGCCGAGTAAGGTACTTAGCCAAGACACTTTGTCTAGTGAGGAGATGGGGGTGGAACACATTCTTCAGCAGCTGCTAGCTGGGCATACAGAGAGAGATCAAAATTTTGGCTTCCCCAGAGGTATCTGAAGTCCTCTTCTTGTAGACAGCTGGCTTTGTGATGACAAAGGTTCTTAGACTTCCTGATGGTGACTCTGGTCACCTGTTGAAGCTCATTCTTTTCACTCTATTTCACTCTCTGGCTCCTTATCCATCTCAGCTACTGCTTCCATTTGGACCTGTTTTCCTATTCCTCAAAGTCTGGTACTGCTTTATCACTGTCATATTATCTTCCTGATCCTGTCTCAGTCTAAAGCTGTGGCATCTCTTGTTCTGTGGTCAGATTGTTTCTGTCGCTTCACTAAACATTGTGTGATCCAAGAAGGCAGGAATCTTCCCTTTCTTTACCTGAAGATAATTCAAGGTCCAGAGAGCTAAACTCCCTTGTTTCTTACTAATGATTTGTTGTATCTATAGCCTTGTCACAGCTAAATAGCTCTACCTTCAGAAAGCAGCAAGCAAGTTTTTTAGTGTCTAAAACTCCTCTTCATGAAGTTTGGCAGAGCTGGGTAGGTTTAGAGCTGCTGACATAACCCTGGTTGACAAAAGGTGGAATCTTTGAGGTGAATCCCTGTAGTAGGGTTGTTATACCTTCTTTTGCCTTTCAGTCAAGTCAGTGAATTAGAGACCAGAGTAGCTGTTTGGAAAAGAACAGCAAATTTGAGACTCAGTGAAGTCAGAATATCCATTCCTCTTTTACAAGGCAGCTAACCAGTTCATACGTGGGCTTGTTTTGGGCAAAGAACTTAACAATAGAGTCTATACAGTACGAGCAAGAAGTTCTCTGCCTCCAGGGGTGACATAAAATGATACATGAAGCAGTTATTTGTTGAAGGGACAGAGGTCATTGGAGACCCACCCTCAGGGCATAAACACAGTACCTGTTACTGCTGGCCCAGGTGGAAGAGATTTGGAGGCTTGCTTCTGGAAAGCCAATATAGGGTATAAGAGAAGGACCCTTGATTCCCAGTTCAGAGCATGGGCGGACATTGTGGCTGGCTTTGTTCTCCGAGGCAGATATAGAGATTTTATAGAGTTAGATACGGTAAGTGCCTTGAGATAAGAAAAGAGGACAGAATCATGGATGACTCCAGGTCTGTCCATCTGAGTAACCCAAAGGGTAGAGCTACTCCCAGTAGAGAGAGGGAAGTTTGGTTAGAGAGTGGATTTAGGGAGGAAGATGTCAAGTATGAGATCCAAGAGGGACATCCCTGTACTCTTTTTGTATGCTAACAAATGAAGGGCAGATAATCTTATATTAATAGCTAGCACTTTAAAGTTGTCAGAGCCCTTACGAATGTTGTATCATGCCAGGGTTTGGCGCTATTATCCCAGCTTTGCATAGGAGAAAACTGACTTGCCCAGGACAACATATCTAATAAGTGTCCAAGGCTGAATTTGAACTCACTTCCTCCAGATACCAGCTTCCTCCTATCACAGTGGTATATAGTATCCTTCAGAGTATTTAAGGCTTGGGTTTTCAATGTAGGATAATGTTGAAAAATGTGTATCCAGCTTGGGGTAAGTTGGATGACTTTCATTTTGCCTTTTTTGTCATGAACTAAGGCAGGGGTGGGGAACCTGTGGCCTTGCGGGCATTTGTGGCCCTCTAGGTTCCCAAGTGTGGCCCTTTGACTGGATACAAACTTCACAGAACAAATCCCCATAATAAAAGGATTTATTCTGTAAAACTTGGACTCAGTCAAAAGGCCACATTCAAGGATCTAGAAGGCCATATGTGGCCTTGAGGCTACAAGTTCCCCATCCCTGGACTAAGGTTTTCTTGGTCTGTCATAAAAGATGCATGAGGTATAAACTTTTACTTTTAAAAAATATTTATTTATTTATTTTCTTCTTTACATCACTCATTTCCATGAGATTTTGAGTTACAAATTTTCTCCCCATCTTTCCCCTACCCACCACCTCAAAACAGCAATCCCACTGTAATGCCCCTCGCCCAGTCTGCTCTCTCCTATGTCCTCCCCCATCGCCCCTCTGACTTTCCGGTAGGGCAGGATGGGTCTCCCTATTCTGGTGCCTGTATATCTTAATTCCCAGTTGCATGTAGTTAACAATAATAATAATAATAATAATA
>JAQQSW010020393.1:0-10863 GCA_028646575.1 Pseudocheirus occidentalis | reverse complement strand
AGCCCTTGGCCCTGATCAATCGTCTCAGACCCCCTGCAATTGGCAGGCCAGGAGCTCTGAAGCAGCCCAGTGGAGGCAGTTGCTGGTTGCAGCAGATCCTGCCCTTCCCCCACTGCTTCCTTGCCCTGGGGGCAGATTGGCTGAACTGCTTTTCCTCCCCCAAATTTAGCTTGAAAGCTTGAATTCCACTGACCTGTCTCTAACCCTTATTTTTCCTGGCTTGATAGATATGGAGATTGCTCCAGGTGCTGCAGATCTGCTCTTTGATAGACTCAAGCTGTGGCCGGGCTCCACCCGACCACACTGGGGCCTGGCTGTGGTTTTCGGTTTTGTCCTGGGCTGGCCTCAGCTCCCAGCCTGCTGCAATGAGCCCCTCTTGTCAAGCTGCCTTCAGCAAGAGATGTGTTTTCTGTTTTTTTGTGAGTTTGGGAGCCCTAAAATTTGTTTAGAGTCATATTCTATGGGTATTTAGGGTGGCTGTGTGGGAGCTGTGAAACTTTGCTGCTTCTACACCACCATCTTGGCTCCACCCTTAGTTTAGTGTTCAATGGTGCCCTCATTCAAACTAGCCTACCAGCTATTCCCACTATCTGACACTTCATCTCCTGCAACTTTACCATTACACAAAGTTGTACTTCATGCCTAGGAAGTACTGTCTCCTCACCTCTGTCCTATAGAATCCTTAGCTGCCTTCAAAACATCTTTGATGTCACAATGACTTCTTTGATTTCTGCCTTTTGGGAGGGTTCGGCTTGGAGAAGATAAGTCTGAGGGCAGGATCCCTATAAATAAATGCTCATGGAAAGATTTGATCCTCATGAATAGCTCTTTTGAGTTTTATTTTTTATTTTTTCCTTTTTGGAGGGCAATTGGGGTTAAGTGCCTTGTCCAAAGTCACATGGCTAGTAAGTGTGTAAAATGTCTGAGGCCAGATTTGAACTCAGGCCCTCCTGACTCCAGGGCTGGTGCTCTACTCACTGTGCCACCTAGCTGGCCCAATAGTTCATATTAAATTGTTGAATAGTTGTCATGTTGAAAATGCCTTAGACTTCTGCTTGGCCTCAGAAAGCAGAACCAGGAGCAACTGGAAGAAATTGATAATAGCCAAATCTAGATTTACTCTAAAGAAAGATTCTCGAGTATAGTTTGGTATACTAAAGATTGACTAATAATTATAACTATCCAAAAGTGTGATGGAATGTGTAAGAAGGTAGTAAGTTCACTGGAGGTATTCAAGAAAGGCTAGATGATCGCTCATAGGGCATTCTGTAGAGTTGGTTCTTTTTCTGTTATGAGTTAGATTAAATGGCCACAAGATTCTATCCAACTACTTATTTTGAGTTGACATGTACATATAATTTTAAAGTATTTAAAAATGTTTTATTCTTAGATAAATTACATGGCATTTAATGTTCTTCTGCTTCCCAGAGAATAATTTTCTAAAACAAAATAATAAATTTGGAGGGAGAAGGTAAAGAGGTCAGTAAACCCAAACAGCACATAGAAAATGTCTCATATTATATTCAATGTTTAATACTCATAGTCTTCCACCTCTTCAAAGAATTAAGAGAAAGCGCCAGGCAACTTTCTAAGACCATAATCTACATATGAACTGGTTACCTATATAGGTGGAGGGAGTTTCCACACTGGGAGTTCTTCCTAACTGATGAAGTCAAAGGTCTAGTACCATCATCCTCCTTCCTTTCGTAAGAAAGAATGTTGTGTAAAGGATTAAGTTTATCGCCACGTTTTGGTTCAGGAGTGATTTCTGTACAAATCTTATTATATATGTTTGGCAAAATAGATTTTTTAGCTACTTGGACTGTATTTACTTGGGCACATAAATTATCTACCTATAGAATGTAAGCTCTTTGAGGTCAGAGGCTGTTTCATTATGTCTCTGAATCCTTCAGTCTCATGAAATACTTAATAAATGTGAATTGAATTGAGTGGAACCAAGGAAAGTCTTATTTTCTGGGGGTTATCTGCTATTGTTTCCATGAAGGAGGCCTGGTAATGGCCCAGGGACCATTGAGTCCTGCCTGTGGAGTTGGTACATTGAAGTCAACAGCTGTGCATTTCAAAAGTAATTTTCTTTGGGCTTCACAGACATGAAATGTACCAAAGGTTTAAATAGCATCAGCTAAATTGTAAATGGGAGAAATGTTAGGGCATAGATCAGGACCAAAGAATTACACATGGGGAAAGAAAAACTAATGGCCATAGAACAAATATTAAATCACAGTTAAAATAATTTTTGTATGTGGGGAAGAAGTACATTCAAATAGGTTGATGAAAAAGCAAGGGCCAGAGTTGAAATTACTTCCTATTTTAATGGACAGTAGGGTGAAATCATGTTGAATTCCACAGTTGCAGTGACATCGAGGCGAAGGACAAGTTCTCAGACAGCTGTTATTGAAAAGAAAGCTGTAAGTTAGCTAAAGAATAAGGAAAATGCCAACAGAAATGAAGGACCCTGAATCTAGGGGACAGCCACTGAAACGGTATATACTCTCCCACACAAATTGAAGTGATCAAAATAAATGCCAAGGACACCAAGAAAGTGAAAGTAACTTATCAGAGGTTAATGCCTTTTATGCTTTGTTCATATGGCAACTTGCTCTGGTAGTTAGATAAAAAGGATTGGGGACCAAGAAAGGGCACAAGGTTTTTCTAATCCACACTGAGCTGCTGGCTCTGGATGACCTGACAACTCACTGGAGTTTCTCGTGCTTCACTCAGCCTAGCCATAGGTTGGAAAAAAAACGAACAAACAAAAAAACCAAACCCATAGCTTTAAGGGAAAAAAGGGTGAGAAGAGACCTTATTCCCAGTACAGGAGCCTAGGTATTATAAAATCATCATTTGTTGGGGAATGATGATAATAAAGAGTTGAATCAGCATGTCAGATTGAATCTGATATCTTGTTTGAGACTATCTAGTATCATCTTTGATGGTAAGAGAACAGACCAAGCAAAGTGTCCAAATTTCTGTGGGAAGTTTGAAGTTCATTTCTTTGCTTTCAGCACAAAATCTCTCCCAAGTGAAAACAAATTGACTTCAATTTAACAAAAAGTTATTAAATGTCTTCTACATGTCTGGCACTATGATTGATATTGGGGACCCAAACATAAACACAAAATTGGCATGTGGTGATGAGGGCCTGAAGTTCATCATCACAGTATTTCCATTCCTCAGTCAAAAACATTTCATGAATTTCCACTGTAGATGTCTCATTAGTCTAAATTGTTAATGCTTAAATGTCCTTGTGATACAAGAACATACAGATTTGATCTACTTTGGGGCTATAGATTCTGTGGAACTGAACAGAAGAACAATAACAAAAGGTCTCTCCTTTTCACCTTTCCTTTTTAGAACCTCTTTCCAATAATCTACCAATAGGCACCCACTGTTCTGATTCTACCCCCTAAAGCCATAGCAAATCTGGGCAGCACACTAAAAGAAGAGTCATCACCTTCCTGACCAAGGCCCATATAGTCAAAGCTATGGTTTTTCCAGTAGTAACATATGACTGAGAGAGTGGGAGTATAAGGAAAGCCAAGCACTCCAGAATTGATGCTTTTGAATTGTGGTATTAGAGAAGACTTTTGAGGGTCTCTTGAATAGCAAGGAAATTAAATGAGTCAGTACTTAAAGAAATTAATTCAGGCTGTTCACTGGAAGGCAAAATAGTGAAGCTGAAGCCACAGAATAAGAAGATGGGGCTCACTGGTAAAGACCTTGATGTTTGAAAAGACTGAAGGCAAAAGGAAAAGGGAATGGCAGAGGATGAGATGAATAGATAGTAGCATGAACACAATGAACATAAACTTGGCAGACTTGGAGAAATAATGGAGCGCAGAAGGGCCTTGTGTGCTACAGTCACAAAGATGGGGTCACAACTGAACAATTATTGCAAGAGTTAACTATCTGTTATTTATATCACTAGAGAATTGTGGGTTTTTTGTTGGTTGTGGGAGATCCAGCTTTTCTGAGTATTCTTCAGATACTTTGATAGTAGGGATTAATTTATTAAGGGGTTGAGATAAAGAAGGCAAGAGATTATAGCTGGTACAAGGGTGGCTCCTTGGAAGGGGAAAAACAAGAACTGACGGGTGGAAGGAATTCTTCACTTGGTTGCCAGCTTGCTAGTGTTAAGCCTCTCCGTATTTTGCTAGGCTGGTTCTCAGATAGTGAATTTAGATGGTCACTTCAACTATACTAGAGGCAGCAACTATACTAGAATTAGCATGAGGCCTGAATCAGAAGATTATTGAGTTCAAAACCTTTATCAGATACTTGCTATCTGCATAACCCTGGACAAGTAATTTACACTTTTGCCTGCCTCAGTTTCTTCATCTGCAAAATGGAGATAATAATAGCATATACCTCCCAGGTATATGTTGTTCTTCAGATGAAATGAGATAATGTATGTGCCTATCAATGCTGTCACTAGAAGTCTTTCCAACCTGGTAGAACAGGCTAAAGTTTGTATTCTAGGAGATGCACAATCATCAAAAGGGCTTGCCATTGTCATGGAACATAGGGAGTGCACAGTTCAGATGGAAGATTAATTCTTTGTTGATATTATATCCCTCCAGCAGCAGCAGCAGCAGCAGCAGCAACAATGGCTAGCTTTTATATGACATTTTAAAGTGGTGGTTCTCAACCTTCCTAATGCCACAACCCTTTAATACTTGTATGTGGGCATATCTGCATGTGGGTGGACCCGCCTGGAGATGGATAGAGGAGCAGGGTCTTGCTTCCTAAGACCATTGGAAATATGTGTTTTCTGAAGGTCTTAGACCATCCCTGTGACCCCTGTGAAAGGGTCATTTGACCCCCAAAGGGGTCATGACCCACAGGTTGAGAACGGCTGCTTTAAAGTTTGCAAAGAACTTTACATATGTTAATTTAATTTGATCACATTGGTGATATGGTTCCCCACATGCCCCCCTTTATCCCCAAGACTTATGAGGATCAATTAAAATAATATTTTTAAAACACTTTGCAAACTTTAAAGTACTATGTAAATGGTAGCTATCATCATTGTTACCACCACCATCATCATCACCATTATAATGATAATTATTATGGTTTTGTGGCTGATGGCCTGATTGGAGCAGTCTCAGAATACTACAGAATCTCTTTCATGATATAAATAATCATTCAAAAAATTCATTTTGGAATAATAGATTTAAAGCTAAGAGGAATCTTTTAAGATATTTAGTCCAACCCTTCATTTTTCATATGAGGAAACAAAGGATGCAAGAAGTTCAATGATAAAATATAACACCACACAGTAAGTGGCAGAGTTGGGCTTTGAATGCAGATCTGTTGACTCCAAATCTAATACTTTACTTCCATTCTACTGGGAAATGGGAAATCCTACAGTGGATGACAGTAGACTGTAGTATAGTTCCATATTCAGCTTTTAAGAAGAATCATAAAATACATTCTACAAAACTTATCAGAAAATGAAGTAGACAGATCCTGTGGTATGAGTTATGACGGCCTAACTGGGAAACTCATTAAGTAATATTGAAAGAATTTCCAAAAGACCATCAGTGTGCTGACTGTATCCTTTTTTTTTTTTGAAAGCTGATAGAAGAATATGGTCAAGAGTTATAATAATATGAGAGTGTGGATAGGTTTTAGACTGTACCATTGGAAGAAATACTCACCATATAATTAAATCAGAGAGCTGGTAAAGTATTGATATTTGGAATAAAAATGGCAGTGCATGCACAAAGAAAGACTACCTTCTTTATCTGGACTAATGAAAATAAAATATTGGGTGGCTAGGTGGCACAGTGAATAGAGCAATAGCCCTGGAGTCAGGAGGACCTGAGTTCAAATCTGTCCTCAGACACTTAACACTTACTAGCTGTGTGACCTTGGGAAAGTCACTTAACCCCAGCTGCCCTTCCAAAAAGCAAAAAAAGAAAACAAAAGAAAACAAAATGGGGTCATGACCTCTGTCTCCCTGAAACTTATCTCAATCTGATAAATTTCAATGTCATTTCACAGATATGTCTATATGTAAAGCCTAGAGAGGCAAGGTGGCCTTTTGGATAGAGAGCTAACCTTAAATACAGAAAGAATTAGATTCCCATAGTGCTTCTAACACATATTATGTGACCCTGAACAATTCACCTAACCTCTCAGTGTTCTAAGCAACTCTCTAAGATTCTAAGTGGCAGAGAAAGTACCAGCCTGTGATAGTAGAAGTTTCCCATACGCATAATACTGTAGGTCCTGTATCAGTCTCTTAAAATTGAAGCATTGGAACTGAAATAAGTCTGAAGATGGTAAGAAAGAAGCTGCAAGGGACTCCTTTTTGGAGAGCATATAAAGATTTAAAAGGTACTGCTGAGCTCATGTGGAAAGATGGGCAGACATTCAACAAAACAGGATATTCTCAAATCCAGGAAAAAGAAGAAAGGATGAGTGGCAACCATTCTGGCTTGCCAGAGCCCCATCAAATCTACCACAGGTAATGAATCAAAGGGTTAAGAAAGTGGAAAGATTTCTTAGAGCATAGGGAAGAAACCTTTTCCCAGTAAATCTGATGATATGCCCGTAATTAAGTCAAATAGGTTAAAGGCTTGTTATGCTAGCATTAACACGTAATTCATCCATTGAATTACAATGAGATTCATGTAAGGATTACACGTAAAATTCCATGTAATGAGATGTATTCATCATCAAAAAGCTTTTTGCCCTTTAAGAAAATGTTACAATAATTATCCCATGAACGTGAAAAGTCAATAGAGGTGAAAATGCATGTCTTTTTATACCATCATTCTGATTGTATTTATATTGGCAAGGCCAAACCCTGCTGACATTTAGCTATCCAGAGAGAGACCTGGCGATGCTGCTCTCTCCTCTCATCTCACCCTTTCCTCTTGGGGTACCCAAGAGATGCTCTTTGCCCTCACATTCATCCTTTCTATTAATGCTGCAGAAATGAGAATCTTGTTTCTTTCCATTATATATGGCTGTTAGCTTCTCATAGTTACTATTTCCTACAACTCTGGAGGAGAAAGTGGTAGTATTCTTAATTCAAATATGTGTTTCTTGGTGTGGGTGTCCATAGGGAGGGATGAGTTCAAATTTTACGGAAATTTTTAATTTGTTCCTATCTATTGAAATCTCTTTTTCCGTAGGTTTGCCCACATATCAGTAATAATAGTTTGAAAATAAATTCAGGACCCATCTTGCCAAATACAGATTCTCTATCCAGGATAAATTGTGTCCCAAATATTATTTCATAGATAAACTCAGTTTCTCTATCATTCATCTGATTGGATGCAAAACAATATAGTAGCTTCTTTCCAGCATTTGGCTATAGTTTATTTTGTCAGAGTAGCTAGGGTCCACAAGGCAATGAATTAAGGACACGAAGCATCTCTTCTGACTACTGGCACACCTGGAGGGGAGGAACTGTGTCTACTTTAAGTGGGGTGTGGGGATGAGTGATTTTTCTTTGGCTTCATCCATTTATCAGTTATCTGAGTTCTTTATATTTTGATGATGGTCAGTAAAAGATCTTCAAGGAAAGTACTTGTATCTATTGCAAATTCTTATTATTTTTTAATAAATAGATGCAATAATGAAGTATTTTGGGATTTTTACTTCCTTTTGTGAGGAAATAAAAAACTTTAGAGATGATATTTGTCCATGGCAAAGACATTACCACAATTTAAGAGGAATAGCATTTGAACTGTGGGAGCTGGAAAGCAGTAGCTGCCATTAATAATCTTAATAGCCTCATCCTGCCTCTTTCTTTCCCCCTTAATAGTATTTTTTAATTACATGTAAAGATAGTTTTAAACATTAATTTTGTAAAATTTTGAATTCCTAGCTTTCTCCTTCCTTCACTTACCTTCCCCCTCCCCAAGACAGCAAGCAATCTGATAATCTGATATAGGTTATATATATATATATATGTATGTATGTATGTATGTATGTATATATATGTATGTATGTATGTATATGCTATCATGTTAAACGTATTTCCACATTAGTTATGTTGTGAAAGAATAATCAGAACCAAAGGAGAAAACCACAGGAAAGAGAAAACAAAAGCAAAAAAACCTTGGGAAAATAATGTTTCAATCTGCATTCAGACTCCATAGTTTTTTGTCTGAATGTGGTTGACTTTTTCCAACACGAGTGTTTTGGATTTGTCTTAGATTGTTGTATTGCTGAGAGGAGCTAAGTTTAACATGGTTAATCATCAGACAATGTTGGGGTTGCTGTGTATAATGTTCTCCTGGTTCTGGTAACTTTACTCAGCATCAGTTCTTCTAAGTCTTTTCAGGTTTTTCTGAAACCCCCCTGCTTATCATTTCCTATAATGCAATAATATGCCATTATATTCCTATACTGCAACTTGTTCAGCCATTCCCCAGTTGATGGGCATTCCCTCAATGTCCAAATCTTAGCTACCACAAAAAGAACTGCTATAAATATTTTTGTACATACGGGTCCTTTTCCCTTTTTATGATCTCTTTGGGTTACAGACTTAGTAGTGTTATTGCTGGGCCAAAGGGTATGTACAGTTTTATAATCCTTTGGTCACAGTTCCAAATTGTTATCCAGAATAGTTGGATTAATTCACTTCATCAACAATGCATTAGTGTTCCAATATTCCAACATCTTCTCCAACATTTATCATTTTCCTTTTCCGTCCATTAGCCAATCTGATAAATGTAAGATGGTACCTCAGAGTTGTTTTAACTTGCATTTCTCTAATCAATAGTGATTTAGAGCATTTTTAAATTTTCTTGATTTGAAAACTACCTGCACATATTCTTTGACCATTTATCAATTGGAGAGTGACTTATATCCTTATAAATTTGACTCAGTTCTCTACATATTTTATAATTGAGGCTTTTATAAAAAACCGTGGCTGTAAAATTTGTTTTCCAGCTTTCTGCTTTCCTCCTAATCTTGGTTGCATTGGTTTCATTTGTGCAAAAATGCTTTAATCTAATGTAATAAAAATTATTCATTTTATATTTCATGCTGTTCTCTATCTCTTGTTTGGTCATAAATTCTTCCCTTCTCCACAGATCTGACAGGTAAACTATTCCTTGCTCTCCTAATTCATTTATGGTATCATACCTTATGTCTAAATCATCTACATGTTATGACCTTATTTTGATGTGAGATGTTGTTCTATGTCTAGTTTCTGCCATACTACTTTCCACTTTCCCCAGCAGTTTTAGTCAAATAGTGGGTTCTTATCCCAAAAGCTGGAGTCTTTGGGTTTGTCACACAGTAGATTACTATAGCCATTACCTACTGTGTCTTGTGTATCTATTCCACTGATCAACCACTCTATTTCTTAGATTGTACCAAATAGTTTTGATGGTTGCTGCTTTATAATATAGTTTTAGATCTGGTACAAATAAGCTACCTACCTTCAGGTACAGGTAGGCTATTTTTTTTCATTAATTCCATATTCTTGACCTTTTGTTACTCCAGATGCATTTTGTTATTATTATTTCTAGCTCTATAAAATAATTTATGGTAGTTTGATTGGTATGGCACTGAATAAGTAAATTAATTTAGATAAAACTGTCAGTTTTATTTTATTAGTTTGACCTACCCATGAGCAATCAATATTTTCCCAGTTGTTTAGATACGAGTTTCTTTATGTGAAAAGTGTTTTATAATTGTGTTGATATAGTTCTTGGATTTATCTTGGCAGGTAGGTTCCCAAATATTTAGCATTATCTACAGTTAGTTTAAATGGAATTTCTCTCTCTTGCTGATGGGCTTTGTTGGTAATACATAACAATGCTGATGATTTAGGTGGGTTTATTTTATATCCTGCAGCCTTGCTAACATTGTTTATTGATTCAAGTAGCTTTTTAGTTGATTCTCTAGGATTCTTTAAATGTAACATTGTATTATCTGCCAAAAGTGACAGTTTTGTTTCCTCATTACCTATTCTTTGAAGAAGTCTCAGCCCTGTTTGCCTCATTTTCCTTATCTGTAAAGTGATCTGGAGAAGAAAATGGTAAACCACTCCAATAATTTTGACAATAAAATCCCCAATGGGATCACAAGGACCCAGACGTGGCTAAAAAATGACTGATAGTTATTTGGAATGAGATTTCCCATTCTACTATAGTTTCTTAGATTTTTAAATTGTTATTTAGAAATACAGTTGATTTTTGATAGCTTATTTTGTAGCCTGCAATTTTTATAAAGCTATTAATTTATCTCAATTAGTATCTTATGTGATTACATAGGATTTTCCAAGTATGCCATCATATCATCAGAAAATGGGGACAATTTAATCTCCTTTTTAACCTATCTTGAAAAGTTTTTATTTTGGGTTATTGGTACAGATTTTGCAGAAGTGTATTAAATAAAGTGGGGAGATTGGACACCCTTGT
This sequence comes from Pseudocheirus occidentalis, assembly GCA_028646575.1. Lineage (NCBI taxonomy): Eukaryota > Metazoa > Chordata > Mammalia > Diprotodontia > Pseudocheiridae > Pseudocheirus > Pseudocheirus occidentalis. The sequence goes on along the minus strand of JAQQSW010020393.1, from coordinate 448 downwards.
TTTACTCCTGTATTTATTGGGAGCTTGTACATATTCTCTGAAAATTCGATATTAATATGCTATTATTATTTATTGATTGGAGGATTGTTACAGTGGCTGAGAAGACCTAGTACTGTGTTTATAGCAGAATAAAATAAAAAAAAATCAAACCTTTAAAAAGATCTAATATTAGAGACAAATTGAGAAAAGCATAAATCTAACTCTAATATCTTTAAATGTAAATGAATTTTAAAAAATTAACAAAGTTTATTGTTACAGTTTTTGGGGGTCAGGCTGTATAGGTTTCACCTATACCCTTCCTCAACAGGCTTCGGGTGTCCCGGCTCCCGGCTTCCGCTTTCTCCGGGAGAAACAGCTGCACAGAAAACTTAAGACACAGGGCTTGCTTCTTGCTACTTTCTCTTAGGCTTGGTGTGGCTGGAATTCTCTCTCATTCTCTAAGCTTGGC
>JAQQSW010020392.1:0-10863 GCA_028646575.1 Pseudocheirus occidentalis | reverse complement strand
ACACACCTCCCGGATCATATCTCTCACAAACTTTGTGTGTTTGGTCAAATGCCCATGGCGGGGGCAATGTCGTGGCTTCGCAATGTTTTTGGTAACTTTGTGGCCCTTGTTGAGGCCCACAGCCATGGGGTACCAGATAGCCATGGCTGCGGCACTTCTGTAGCCCCAAAGGCAACCACAGCAGAAAGACACGATCTCTGCTTTCAAAGAACTTGTGGCCTAGTTGGGGGGTAGATGACAGCAACAGAGGAGTGGTGGTGTGGAGCAGGGGATAGAGCATTGGATTTGGAGTCAGGAAGATTTCAGTTAAAATCCTGCCACAGACCTTTGCTAGCTGTATGGCCCTGGACAAGTCACTTTCACTTCTCTTACTCTCATTTTCTTCTTCTCCAAAATGGGGATGATAATATCTGTAGCATAAATTTGCAAAGAACTTTGCCAATCTAAAATCAATATATAAATGTCAGGTACTATTACAGCCTACAAGGTGACATGATCAGAATATTAGGGAGACACAGATGAGTGTCAGGCTCCTCAGCCTGTTTCAGGCTTCTGGACTTCCAGCTGTCTCATCCTGGAACTTGCCTCACTCATTGCCTTTGGTAATCTTTGCCATCCTTTATTTGGGTACAAATTCTCCCATCCACCCAAGGAGATGCAGACTTCTAGGTCTGGAGTGTCTCTCTGGGAGGCCCAGTCCCTTCTCCCATTGGTGAATTTTTCCTGCAGCTGTCATATTGGCCCTGTTTCTACCTCCTGTTCTTCAAAGCCATGTCCTTGAAGTGGTCGTTTTCCCACCATCCACCTACCTCCCTGCCAGCTTTATGACCCATAATCCTAAATGTGTGTTGGCCCCTCCTCTCAGAATGTAAGCTTCTTCATGGCTGGGGTTGTCTTTCATTTTGCTTGTATTTGTGTCTCCAGTGCTCAGTACAGTGCCTAGGACATAGTAAGAACATAATAAACTATTGTTTCCTTCTTATTTAGTAGAATAGAATCTCCCTGAGGGCAGGAACTGTCTTGTTTTGTGTCCCAAATACCTAACATAATGGGCCTTTAAGGATTCCTTAAGCTTGTTGATTGATTTGCGTTTGAGGGCTAAGAGAGACAATGTAGTAGTAATGAGGTGTAGGCTCTGGGACCCCCCTTGAGCTCTCCTTGAATTTTTGAGGTACATGCTCTGGGAAACCCCTTGAAGTCTGATTGAATCTTCCCACTTAATGAGGCATTTGCAGAGGCCATATGTATTTCATTGTGGCTGTGCCCAAACCTCTGTTACTAGCCTGGCCCTCCATTGTCCATCTGCTTCCCACCCTGGAGCCTATCAAAATATCAATCCACTCTTGCATTGACCTCACTAATTCCTCCTGAAGACCCTTCCCAGACTCCTCCTCTAGACCACCTCTAGATTCTTCTGTATATAAGAATTCCATCTTCCCTCCATGTGGTGTGAGAGTGCCATAGAATAGCTTAGCACAGATTTGCACTGTGTGAGAGTGCCATAGAATGATCTAGCATAGACTGGCTTCTTGAGAGTCTACCCAATATGGTGAACTTTTAACGAACTTTCAATAAACTTCACTTTTCTTTGGCTGAGAAGACTTGAGTGGAATTCTTTTGGCAAGACCTGGCATGTTGGTACTTTGGAGCCTCAGCCAACCTAACCCTCTTCAGTAGAGGGGATAGTACACTGGATCTGAAATCCAAAAGACCTGGTTTCCAAGCTTGTCTCCATCACTTAATAGCCAAGGGACTACCGGCAAGACCTTTAAGCTCTCTGAGCTCCAGGGAGCATTCTCTGGGGAGAGAGAATTTCTATATCAAGGAAATGCCAGTTCCTTAGTATATGGGAAGTCAGAAGGAGAAAGTTGCTAGCAGTGGGAAGTTCTTTTTTATTCTCTCTCCTTTTCTCCTCTTCAATGAGTAAATAGTCCCATGAAATCATAAGAAATCAACATGTCAGATTATATTGCTTGTATGTGACACACTCTCTGTTGCAATCCCTTACACTTGGCTCAGGATCCCCAAAGAGCAAACTGGGCTAAATGCACATTTTATTTCTTGAGAGATTAGAAACCAGGCCTATAATAAATCCTCATAATCTCTTCCCAGGGTATAAATAGGCTATTGCCAAGATTTCCTCTACATCATTTGGCATATTCTCCCCTTTTAATTTCTCATCTCATTTAAATAAGTTTCAGATAGGATTTGCTAATTGAAGTACCTACATGATACCTTAAATTATGAAAGTGATAATGTCAGGCCAAGAGAGAAATAATGAGCTTTGGACAGAGAGCTAAGAGAGTAAGAAGTAGCCAAACCAGGGATGCTCCTGCTCGCTCCTGCTCACTTCCAACAATTTGCCAGAATGAATTGTAAACTTTTTTTTATTCAAAGAACCATTATTCCCCCTGGGAAGGGAGGGCAGAATAATAAAAGGCAGCCATCTCTAGATGGCATCCCATGGGACTGGCTGTGTTAAGTTAGGAAGCATTGGAAGTTACAGCTGTGAATATTTCAGCATGGCCATTCTCCAAACTCGCTTTGATGACTCCAGTTTGAGCATCCTAGAAAACAACTTGAAATGAGCAGATTTATGATCAGATAAAAGATAATAAAGTAATTAAAAATCCCCTTAGTTATACTATCATTTGAAAAAGAAATGAATCCCAGATGAAAAAGCTGAGAGAGTCAATGTCCTACCAGCATTGTTTAGCAACTCCAATTGAGTAATGAGATAATAAAAACCATAAGGCCCCCAAGGTCTTACAACCTATCAGATGTGCACAGTGTATTCATAAATGTGTTCTTTCTACAGCTCTCTCCAATGCTTTCTCCCCATATAGAGTATTTCTTTCAGAGGCAGTGTCATATAGGGGGAAGATCATGGGATAGGAACCAAGAGACCTGGCTTTTCTGCACTAGAGCACTATGGAATTGGGACTTTGGACAAGTCCCTCATCTTTCCAGCAGAGCTAGAATGAATGATTTTGGTATTGTTAGGCACGCACAGAATATGTAGGTGTGTGAGATCTCAGGAAAGATTACAGATCTTCAAACACAAGCTGTTATGGTGGAGGGGGGAAAAAAAGACTAAGGTACCACTTATGGGGAAACAAAAGGTCACATGGGTAGAAACCCAGATAATGGCAGAGATACTTGGAAGATAGGGGTGCTGCCCCTTGGAAGAGAACAGGGTGAGGCAATCCTGGAGAGATGTTTACCCGGAATTGCTAGTGGTGGTTGAAGGTGGAGGTTGAGGAGAAACCACAGAGAAAGAAAGCTTAGGGTAATTTCCTATTGTAGTGAATTATTTTTGATACTTCATCTTGCAGTTCAGTTGTTTCTACCTGCTAAAGGAAGGCCTGTTGTCAATATCCTCTTGATTGTAATGCTTTGAGACTGAAATCTTATGACTCTGCCCAAGTTAAGACTATTGGGGATGAAAAGGGGTGGGACTCAGTTTACTTATCTAAAAAAATGGGAGGATTAAATATTTAAGGACTCTTTCAATTCTAAAATTTGGAAAATCTAAGAGCTCTTGTATTCAAAGAGAAAGTTAGCTAGCTAGGCCTAGCTTTGAAAGTCTATCTCTGTAGTTTGATTTCAGGGATTCTCAAGAGCTGCCACACAAATATTTCACCTGCCTTCCATTTCAGAAGCTTGATAATTTGCTTACTGAAGACAAAAGCTATCATTCTCTAGTTAGTGATGAGAGTAAATATACAATTACAACCTAGGAGAAATAAGAGTGATTTAAATGCAGGCCAAGATAAACACACATTTATAAATGTACCCATAAATACATACCATGTGTGTATTTGATCTCACATCATTTCCTGAATAAGCTTTGAAGAGGGCACTGGGAGCCTTATTTTAGGATTGAGCATTGGGGCTCTCTACAGAGTAGGGAAAGGACACCCCAGGAGGATTCTGGGAAAACAAAGACCAATTTCACCACACTTCACAATGTGACCAGGCGCCATCCCTGATTATGACTTGAGATAATATCACAGGTCTTCCAAAAAAAAAATTAAATTCATGTTAGGAAGGATTCCTTTTCCTCAGGTCAAGCCATAATGTAATTCCATACATGAGCAGCTTTCCAGAAGAATTCTACTGTGAATAGCTGTTAAGGTTCTGCTTATATAGTATAGCAAACACTCTATTTATTCCATAACAAATCAGAGTAAAATATTCACAGAAAATCAAGATACAGCATTCACAATGACTTATCACTAAAATGGCCACATAGTTTTCACCAACGTGGTCACAATAGTTTTCAACAAAGTACAATCATTTAGTCAATCATAAAATCATTAATTCAATCACAAAGTACAAAAGTCAAAGTTCTCCACCCCTAGGTCACAGGAAATCATAATCTTTTCAGTCATTACTTGGGGTAGAGACTGTTCTGGGATTTCATTGACCTAGGGAACACTGAATCAGGAAATTACTCTTCAACCTATAGTCCTAGAGTTACCCAGATGAAGGAGAGTGTCTTGTCTTTGTAGAGGTATAGGATTTAGGGGTGTTCAAGACCCCAAGCTACCAACACACTGTTTCCTGCCAAATGAATTCAACTCAGGCCTTCTTTCAGTCAAAGAAAAGCAAAGTTTATTAAAGCTTCACCATAATGGATAGAGTCTTAAGGAGCCTCAGTACCTGTGATGCTTGTTCTGGACAAGAGGGCCAGAATCATCTGACAGAGTGAGTTTGTGCTAGATAATTATCTGGCTCCATCATGGAGGCAAGATGGGTCTTGTATACAGAAAGGTTGTGGGAGGAATATAGCAGTGGTCTAGAGGAGGACTTTGGGGACAGTCTGCAGGAGGAGTCAAATGAGGTCAGACTCCAGTAATAAGATTAAGGGTGAGAAGTAGCTGGAGGCTACCTGGAGATGACAATGGAGAGACAATGGAGAGCTAGTCTATTTTAAGGGTAACAGATTTGGGCATAGATATTTTATGAGGATCAAGGGTGGGGGTAGCTGGACAAGGGAGGGCTGGTTAGTGAGAGTAAGAGATTTGGTCTGAGCTAGTATGAAAGGCTTATGGTCTCAGGCAAATGGGAAGATTCAAGGAGACCTCAAGGGGCTTTCCAGAGCCTGCACTTCATCATCTTGAGTCATTTAGTGAGGATGTGTCAGAGGCCAGCCAAGCTCAGGTTTTCCTGGCTCCAATATGGACTCTCCATCTATTAAGCCATGCTGTCCCTCCACGTTTTAGCTATCTGATTTATTATTTATTTGTTTAAGTTTATATGTATATATATTTCAAACTCATATGACACAAGACATTTGACTGCTTGGAAGGAACAGGTTTAAACAATCACAACAGCACAATCCTTTGTACCATTGCATTATTGAAATCATTATTGAAATCAAAGTGCAGTGCTGAAGAGTCATACATGGAACTGATTCCATAGAAGTCAGCCCAAGTCAAAGGAAGACATTAATGTCCTGTAAACTCAAAACAAGAAAATTGTCTTTAGGCCAGATACTTGAAACTTCAGCTTTAGAGGAGGTAGCCATGATGTTTAGGGGAGTGATTTACTCCTTCCTCAATTTATTCAATAATCTTTTATTAAATGTCTCCTCCAGGGCAGGCTCTCTACTGGCCATTGAGATCACATAGATAAAATTGAAACTATCCTCAAGGAGTTTATAATTTACTTGGTGGGATGTGGGATTGGGTGTGTTGGGGAGATAAAACTTGAGCTTCCTTCAAGTAAGTAAACACAAAGTCATTCCAAGAGGGAGAAATCCAATATTAGGAATTTAAGGAATCAGCAAAAATACTGTGAGGGAAGAGGGCCTCTTATTTTGCAACATTAAAAGCTATAAGTTCATCATCAATTCCTTAAATTCTACCCAAAAACTCATTCCCTTTCCTAAGTATCATCCTAAATTCCAAAACAAATGCCTGTAGACACATAATTGGTGTTGGATATTTGTGTATGTGCAGGCAAATAGCACATCAAATCTCAATATGCCTAGTTGTTAGGAACCCTTAGGAAAGGCAGTAATACATTTTTGAGAATGGGGGAGTAGATTTATCAGAAGGCGGAAATTAAGTAGACACAATAGGGAGCCAGAAGCAGCTCAGGAGGGAAACTGCATACATGAATAGAAGTACTCTTAGAGAGTGATACAAAATCCAAAATTCTAATCTACCCAAAATTTGTTTTAAGCCAGCTCAGATATGTTTTAGTGAAAGATACAGATAGTTGTACTGAAAAAAAAAGTGATGGTGATGATAAGAACACCCTGTTTTTTGAAATTCTTTCTCTTGGCTGGGGCAGCTAGGTAGAACAGTGGAGAGAGCACTTGGAATCAGGAAGACTCATCTTCATGAATTCAAATCTAGCCTCAGACACTTACTAGCTGTGTGATTCTGAACAAGTCACTTAACCCTGTTTGTACCAGTTTCCCATCTGTAAAATGAAATGGAAAAGGAAATGGCAAACCATTACAAAATCTTTGCTAAGAAAACCCCAAATAGGGTCATAAAGATTTGGAAACCTTGTCAGAATCTGGAATGACTGAAATGACTCAAGAACAATATGAAGACAACCATACTGCCATGCCCGTGATGACTGCTAGCACAGGATCTTGTATCTGCTTTACAAGGAAAGATAGCTGTTTAAGGGATCGACAATCTTTTAAAATTATATTCACTAATTTAGGGGAAAAGTCAGTATCTTGGACTTCAGAGAAAGTACAAGCAGAGAAATAAAGACCAACAGGTCTCTGACTGTCCAAATCAGCTATAGACTTTGCATACATCCTGGATCTAGAGAGCCTTTACATCTGAGCAGGCAGGGGAGCTCTGAACATATGGCCCCTCAGAATCTTGACCAGGGAATCACAAGATCCTTCTCATAAGCATGCCACCAAAGCAAAATACCAACTCAGAGTATATATACACTTCTCAGATCCAGAAGGCATCACAACCCTCTTGACTTGGTGCCTAATTAGAAATTAGCAAAAGGTGTGAAAGCCTTTTTAGAAGCTGTCCTCTCCTAAGCAAACTTCCCTTAATGGGCTCCACCTGAGGCCTATTAAATGACAGGGAAGACCTTAAATCCCATCAATATTACAAACAACAATAATTGCCCTTGCCTCTAGTGACTTAGACTACCATGAACAGTTTACTCCTGAGACACCTGTAATAATTCTCTTATTCTTCCTGTGCCTGAAATGTGGTTGCTTCTAACACTTAAAATTTTTTTTATTTTAAAATATTTTTTTAAATTTATTTTTAGTTTTCAACATTCATTTACACAAGATTTTGAGTTACGAATTTTTTCCCCAACTTTCCCTTACCCCTCACCCAAGATAGAAAGCATACTGAGTACCCCTTAGCAAATCTGCTTTCACATATTCTCACCCATCCCCCCTCTAACTTTGTAGTAGGGCAAGATTGATTTCTATACCCCAGTGCCTGTATATCTTATTTCCCAGTTGAATGTAAAAATTTGAAAAAAAAAAAGAATTTTGTTTTTAAAACCTTGATTTCCAAATTCTTTCCTTCTTCCCTCCTCATCTACCAGCACTGAGAAGATAAGCAATTCAATACAGGTTGTATGTGTGTAGTCATGCAAAATATTTTCATAATAGTAATATTGTGAAAGAGTAACTATATTTCCCTCCATCCTATCCTGTCCCCCACTTACTCTATTTTCTACTTTGATGCTGTTCCTTTTCAAAATGTGTGCTTCTACCTACCCTCTCCCCCCATCTGCTCTCTCTTCTACCATCCCCCCTCTTGTCCCATTCCCCCTACTTTCCTGTAGGGTAAGATACCAAATTGAGTGTGTTATTCCCTTCTTAAGTCAAATTCAATGAGAGTAAGGTTGACACATTGCCTTTCACCTTCCTGCTCTTCCACTCCATTGTAACAGTTTTCTCTTGCCTCTTTTATTAGAGATAATTCACCCTATTCTATCTCCTCCTTTATCCTTCTCCCATTATATTCCTCTCTCACCTCTTAATTTTATTTTTTGTATATCTTCCCTTCCTATTCAACTGATCCTGTGCCCTCTGTCTATGTATACATGTAGACACACACATGTATTTATACACCCATACACCCTCCTATATATACATATATATGAAAAATCTCATGAATTACAATTATTGTTTTTCCATGCAGGAATGTAAATGGTTCAACTTTAATAAATTCCTTATGATTTCTTTCTCCTGTTTACCTTCTCATGCTTCTCTTGCTTCTCGTATTTGAAACTCCAATTTTCTGTCAGGCTCTGATTTTTTTTTCACCAAAAACACTTGAAAGTCTTCTATTTCATTGAAAGACCATATTTTCCCCTGAAGCATTATACTCAGTTTTGATGGGTAAGGGATTCTTGGTTTTAATCCAGCTCCTTTGACCTCTGGAATATCATATTCCAAGCCCTTTGATCCCTTAGTGTAAAGCTGCTAGATCTTGTGTTATCCTGATTGTATTTCCACAATACTCATTTTGTTTCTTTCTGACAGCTTGTAATATTTTTCTCCTTGACCTGGGACCTCTGGAATTTGGCTATGATATTCCTAGGAGTTTTCATTTTGTGATATTTTTTCAAGAGGCGATTGGTGAATTCTTTCAATTTCTGTTTTGCCCTCTGGTTGTAGAATATAAGGGTAATTTTCCTTGAGAAGTACTTGAAGGATGATTTCTAGGCTCTTTTTTATCATTGATTTCAGATAGTCCAATAATTTTAAAATTATCTCTCACAGATCTACTTTCCAGGTCAGTAGTTTTTCCAATGAGATATTTTACATTGCCTCCAATTTTTTAATTTCTTTGGATCTGTTTTATAGTATCTTGTCTTCTCATAAAGGATTAGATTCCATTTAATCCAATCTAATTTTGAAGAAATTATTCTCTTTAGTAAGTTTTTGAAATTTATTTTCCATCTGGGTAATTTGACTTTTTAAGGCATTCTTCTCCTCATTGGCTTTTTGGGCCACATTTGCCATTTGTGTTAGTCTATTTTTTAAGGTGTTATTTTCTTCAATATTTTTATGGTCTCCTTTAGCAGGCTGTTGACTCACTTTTTATGACTTTCTTGCATTATTCTTATTTCTCTTCCCAATTTTTCCTTTACTTCTTTTACTTGATTTTCAAGATCCTTCTTGAGCTCTTCCATGGCCTATAACCAGTTCACATTTTTCTTTGAAGCTTTTGATGTAGGAGTTTTGCCTTTGATGACTTCTTCTGGTTCCATGTTTTGATCCATTTTGTCCCTAAAAAGGGATTCTATAGTCTGATTGTGCTTCCTCTGCTTGCTCATCTTGCCAGCCACTTGGCCTTTTAGCTCTTTGCCACAGTGGAACATGGCTTCCAGAGTGGAGAGAGGTATATCCCAAATCTCTGGGGTTTTCACAAATGTTGTCAGAGCTATGAGGAGGGCACTCTCTCTACAGACACTCCAAGTTCTGGATCACTAGACACACACCCTAGGACTACCACCCAAGACCGCAATCCAGATCCAAGCAGGTCAAAGCAAGACTGATTCCCCTCTGAATGGTCACTTGGTCCCCCTAAGATCTGCAGGCCAGGAGCTCTGGAGACAGCCACATGGCAGCAGCTGCAGCCACTGCACTTCTTCCACCTCTCACCCTGGGGGCTGGGGCCAGACCACACTTTCATCATCCAGTTTCAACAGAGTTCCCTATTGACTTTTACTTTCTCTTTGGTGTTTATAGGTTGAGAAATCTGGAAACTGCCACAGCTGCTGGTGATTTACCCTTCTGAAGTGGGCTCTGGCCAGTCTGTGCTGCTGGTCATGGTGCCCCAGGTTTCAGACCATGCAGTTCACATGGCTTACACTGGGTTCCCAGCTCAGGTATGATAGACCCTTCTTGTTGGCCTGTCAGGCTGTCTTCAGTGGGAGATTTGTTTCTCTCTGTCGCTTTGTGAGTTCTGTAGCTCTAAAATTTGTTTAGAGCCATATTTTACAGGTATTGGAGGTTATTGGGGTGGGAGCTCATGCAATTTTCTGCTTCTGCCTAACATGTTGTGCACTAGCACAGGACTACCTAACATGGTGTGCCTCCATCAAAGAAGACATTGTGCTCTATGAACAAAGCAGAGTCACAATAGCAGAAGGGAAGCATGAGATACATAACTGTAGAGACATCTCTATCCCAAATGTTCACATGGACTATTTGTGCTAGACCTGTAGTAATGCCTTCCAAACTTACATTGGTCTGATCAACCAGTCACACTGTAACTTGACTCCAATATAGTGATGTCACTTTGATCATCTTTGAGAATGAAGAACAATTAACCAATCCAACATATACCTCCCCCTCCCTGAGAGATATCTTATGTGACAAACAGTGATGTTTTTTAGAAAGGAAAATATAAAGGATAATTGATTGATACATTGAGAAAGACCAAAAGCATGTGCAATGTGTAACCTATTTTATATCTTTGTACTGAATAATTACATTTTAAATACATAAAATATGTTAAAAACTTTGGAGTTAACCTACCAAAGAACATTTAAGATTTACATAAATCCCACCACAAAATGTTCTTTATAGAAATATAGACAACTAAATCAAGATTCTCTGCTAAAGAGAGGTTCATTGCTCATGTTTGGGTTATGTCAATATAATCAAATGACAACATATCAATTTATAGTTTTATTGCTACATTAATCAAATTGCCAAAGGATGCTTTATGGAGTTACACAAAAGATGGACAAGATTCATTTGAAGAGATAAAAGGTCTATGATCTTAAGAAAAATAATGAGAGAAAACACAAATAAAAGAGATACAGCATTTTTAAACCTCAAATTGCATTATAAGAGAGTAGTCATCAAAAGCATATTTCTGGGGGAAAAAAAAA
>JAQQSW010020391.1:0-10864 GCA_028646575.1 Pseudocheirus occidentalis | reverse complement strand
ACAGAGTTCTATACTTAGCCCTAAGTTACTAGGATCTACTTAACCCTAAGTATATGATCTGCTTAGCACTAAGTATCTGATCAAACAAATTGATTACCATTGCACACTCCTAGACATCTCAGAAAAAGAGAGAATGGTTTTGTGTCTTTCAGAGAGACTTAATGACTCAGCCAGTTCCAGCCATATAGGCAATGAAATGAGATTATTTGCACAGTAGCAGTAGGCAGTCACAAGAAATCTCCAAGAAACATATGGGCATCTACATCTTGGGTTATCTGGATGCATATACAAGTTCTGTTACATGTAGAAGAGATGGATTCTCTGCAGTTGAGGAAACTGGGAAAGGTCTTTTGCAGAACAAAGGTTTTGTGCTAGGACTTGAAGGAATCTAATGAAACAAAAAATATAAAGTAAACAGAGAGAGCATTAAAGACACATAATAGTTACTGCAAAAGCACAGAGATGGGAGATGAAACTTGATAAAGAGCTCAGAAGCCCACAAAAAGAACAGAAAAAATATTTTTGAAGAGGGAATAAAATGATAAAATCTCTTTCTGGACTCACACCAAATGTCAACCATTTGCAGGGGATGGGGTGGGGGGGCAATGTTAAAAAAGCATTATGAAAAGAAATATAGAAGGGACAAAGCCTACTTTTGTTCCACTTTTTAAAGTGATATTTCTTTTTCTCCTCCTCCTTGTCTTCTTCTGACCCTTTCAAATTTTGCTAAAATGTCCTTATGTTTCTTTATTTGGTTCTGATAAAATGCTGTTAATGGCTACTTCCAGGAGCTATGTCTTCACAAAGACCAGAATGGCAGCAAAAGCGGCATCCTTGTCACCATCCTCATTGCTGTCAAGAAAAGAGGATTGCCAGCAGTGAGCAGCCTGTTCAGGACTCTTTTGGCATCAGCAACCATGGTGGCGACAGTTTCTTGGCTCGCTCTATTTGTTCCTACACTCACCCATGTGAGCAATCCAGCCCCTGAGGGCCTGCATGGAGTCTGCCTCCATTTTACCTCTTATTCATGAAGTAGAGTCATTGTTGGTAAAAATCATTAAAGAGATATTCCATGTCATGCTAAGTCACTTTAAGAAGGCGATCTATTCCATGGTGCTGTGGGATATCAGAATGACATATTTAAAAGGTGTATCACTTACCCTTTATTCAAATCCTTTATTTTACAGAAAAATTTAGTAAGGCTAAACCACTTGATGATTGGAATGAGTTAACTTTTTGTCTTCCTATCGCAAGAACTACAACAATGGATCACAAATTGTGAACTTTTCATAAAAGTTTTAGACCTGAACTGAGCCCCTTCTGGTGGTAAAACTGATACCTGAGCCCTTAACCTGAAAAAGGAAGACGTTGAAAATACACAGAAAGCAAAGGTTTCTAGTTAGAAATGGACTCAACCTCCTTCAGTAGGGATTAATATCAACAGGTCTTGCCATTTGAAGGTTTAGAAGGACAGTTCTTGGTGGAGATGACTAGCTGATGTGAATAGAGGAAGATATGCTCCAGGTATTTGTTAGAGAATTAAGTTCACAGAGGATTCTTCCTGTTGTTGATTAACTACCCCCTTACCCCACCCAAGTCTCTCTTACCTGGTTGCTCCCATATGGATTTTTTTTCATCTGATATAAATCCTATCTTCAATCTTGCCTGTAAAATTCTGACCAATAGCCCAATTCCACTGGCCCACTAGTCTGGTCTTAGCACTGTATCTCCCAGGCTCTTCAATTGTGCCATCATTGCTCCCTCTGGAGTAAAATACATACATGATTGGTAAATTTGACTTCTAGATATTCCAAACCACATTCTAATATAAAGACTACTCTCCCTGATTTCTTAAGAATACTATTCACCTAGGCAATCAAATATTGAAACCTTGGTTGCCTATACACACTCAATTACTCATAGCTCCTTGGACAACTTGGTACCATGGGAGAGTATGGACATAGAAATCAAGTGTCCTGAGTTAAATACTGACTCTTCCATTCACTAAGTGCTAGGTATCTGCTAAACTGGTATGATTGCTATTACAAAAGGTTGTGAAATATTTGGAAAGTTTTTAAATATCCTCTCGTGTATTTGCCATTTCAGATTCATCTTGTCTCTGAATCAGGCATGAGGGAACTGGTGCTTGGAGACCTTGGAAGTAAGACTCTGCTCTTGTTATGTAGGATAAAGAACTCTCAAAGACAGTTTCCCCCCCCTCCCCTGGCCCACTACATGGAAAGGAACTCCAGGTAGATAATTGGCTGCTCTCAGAATTCCATAGGAAGAAGAGAGTAACCTGATCTTGACTTTGAGAAATTATACAGCTCTTTCAAAGATCTTTGTTTCAAGTTCCCTGACACAAAATTATATCCACAATATCCTCCCAATATATAGCTTCCAATTATGGGATGCTACAATACCCACAAAATGATCATTGTAAATAATCCAGAAGGAGAGGGGAGGGATAAAAAGCAGATATAGATAGGGAGCAGAAAATTGTCAATAATGATTTGCAAATATGAAACTGTATAAGCATATGTAATTCAGGAAGTTAGTGATTAGGGAAAGGATGAAATCTATTACATAAAATGAGTGACATTTAACAGTTATATAACTGAAGTACTGAACAGGTTTCCATGGAACACCTAGAAAAAAGCTTCCCTGTGAAGATTCCCTATAGAAAATGTACAGGATGACATGAAGTAGAGACAGAGAATGAGAAGTGGTTGGGTTATGGTCTTCACTAGTAAAAGAAGTATCAATATACAATGATGAGATGATACCTACATTGAAGTATCAAGAATAAGTAATAAAAATGTCAGTGCTTCCTCTCTGTTTCAAAATGGCTTTCTATCACCGTTCATTTTTTAGGCTTTATTTTTCTAGATGCTATGAATGTAGTCATATAATTTTTACTGTATGCAAAGGGAATAAATAGAATAAAGAAGGCAATGGGAATAAAATACAAAATTAAAACAAAAAATGTGGCCTTAATGTTCACTTATTCTATCTGTAAGATACACAATTTACCTAGAAACAAAAATTTGAAATAATTTGAAAAAGGGGAGATGTCCTGACAATTATGGACCTCAGAAGAAATACATCTAGGTCATTTAAGAGGCATAAACGAGTAGGCAGTGCATTTCAAGCATGGAGGATGGGATATACATAAACTTGGAGAACATACTGAAGCATATACATGTAATTTACACTTTCCTATTTCCTTGAAAGTGTTGATTCCCCTCTGAGTCACCCAGTAACTTCCACCTCACCAAATACTCCCACCATCAAAAATAATAATTAAAAAACTTGTTCTTAGATTTTTCATTCATACTTTGGTATAAGTTAATGAAAACTTAAAAGTATATTTCTATCAGCACGTTTAGGTCTGTGATACTGAATTCTAGTATAAGGAAACATAGACCCTTACAAAAGCACATGTATGGTTCCATTTTAAGGGAGTAATAAAAAATTAAATCTAAAGGAATTAGATTCTTACAATTGTATTCCAACATCAAACCTTCTAAAATGTACAATTATATTCTTCAGGCTAAACATTCCTAATTGTTTTAATCAGTTTAATCTCTGATTTGGTTACAATTCCTTTTCCCATTCTAGTTGTTCTTCCCTGGACCCATTTGTCAAAATCCCTAATAGAAGTTACCATATTCACTGGCTTGAATTTTATCTTGTCCCATTAGCTTTTTGACAGCAGTGTCACACTAATATTTCATATTGCAATTGTAAATACATGACACTTCTAGTTTTGTTACATGACTAACTAAATAGATTATCTGTCCTATGGCAGTGCAAAACCTTAATCACTAAGGTAATAGGGTAGTGGCTGTGATTCAAATAATCTATAAATATATTTTAAAAGTAAATGTACTAAAATTCATAAAAATCTATTACACAAATTTTATGTTGTGAATTATTTCTTATTTCATGTATTATTACATGTAAAACCTGACCTCCATATAAATGGGGATAAGGGAAGTTATGCTCTTTTCCTAATAGCAGGGAATAATAATGGTAAAAATCAGTTATGATGGTGAAGAATAGGAGGAGAAGAAGTGGGAGGAGGAGGAGGAGAGCTATGACAGTGATGATAATGGTCATGATTATGACAATAGTGAAGTCAATATCATGTGTAGGAAGAAAATTATTTACAAGAAATTGCATTGATGTTTAGGATTGCATATCATTTAGTTTAGAATGAACAATTAATGAAATATAGCATCTATAGACAATAAGATGAACTATGCCATATGTGTTAAGTATAACTTCCATAGGATTGTAAGACTAGAGAAGAAATATGCCTTAGACTTTATCTAATCTAACATCCTCATATCAAAATTTAAGTAACTGCCAAATAGAGAGAAAAAGTGATTTGACCACAGACACAGTAAAAGTAAGATCAAGAACAAAAAAAGAAAAAGAAAAAAGAAGTAAGATCCAGAATTTAAGCTCAAGTCTACTGGTTCCAAAAGTAGTACTCTTTCCACTGGATCACTGTGTTCGTGGTAGTGGTGGGGACGGAGTAAATGACATCAAAATGGCATCATAGATGATGGTGAGAGCAATAAGGGTGATGATTATCTATATACCTTAGGGATGTCACTGAGGTCATGAAGTATGTTGGAATTAAAAAAAATTTTAATTTGGATTTGAATAATTAGAATTCAACTTCCAATTCTACCATGTGTCACCTGTTTGACCTCAGGCAAGTCATTTAACCACTCTAGACCTTAAGCTCCTCAAGAAAAAAAATGATAGTGTTGGACTAAATTATATCAAAGATCTTTTAAGTTTAAAAATCTATGATCCTAAATTTATAGTCCTACATTAAAGTTATGTTCTGATGCCTTAGCATTGTTGGGTGATTGCTTTGGCTTCTCACAAACTGTTAGCAGAAGTACTAGGTCTGACTTGAGCTGTAACCTTTATTTCTTAGGAGTACCTGAAATCCTAAATCATATTGCTCTGTAGGACCTGTGGTCCTCCTGAGAAATAAAAGTTTCATGCTTCTGTTTTGTAAACAAGTTGTATTTTTTGGTCTAAAAAGTAGTTTATCTAACTGGAGCAGATTATACTCACATTTCTCATAGTAATATCTATCCATCCATTCATCTGTTTATCATCTACTATCCTGTATGTAGTCATACATCTAAAGAAGACTCTCTACTTAACCACAGAGGGCTATGTTATTAAGTAGGCTAACATTATATATGTTAGAAAAGGGAAGATTTGTACCAACTAAATCCCAATTTCAGCAAGTATTGAAACCTCTTTATGAAATGTTGGCATGGCCTAGTACTCCCTTTGAATTCTCCAAGAATTTTCTATAAAAGGATAAAATCAAGTCCTATAAGACCAAGAAACAATAAAAGTCTGCATTATTATTTTATTTTGATTCTATAAATACAAATACAGATTCTTTACCCAGGAAAGAGAATCTAAAAAGATACCCAATCCTACTTTTCCTGCCTGTCTCTACGCAGCATTTCACTTTTATTAACCCCAAAAGATATTTTTGAATTATAAATAAGGACTAGCTCACCCAAACTCACGATGGGTGTTAGTAATCACTTTAACCATCATAAATTTCCTCTAGAGTATGTTTCAAGGTTTAAGGATGATGCATATAAATCTGTGACCTGTCTGTGTGAGGTGGAGATGAGAAAGAGGCATGTTATTTGCTGTCCAGATTATTTGTATCACAAAAACTTTAGACCTTGTTGGGATGGAGCCTGGATTGTACTAGTAGGCAATGCTGTGCCCATATCATAGAATTCAATAAATCATTTTGACTTCCAGCAAGATGAATCTTCTGTCTGTTCCTCATATGTTCCAAACCTCCTCTAATTTCTATATTTTATATAAAATGCACCAATGCCTGAAATGTACTCTATCTTCACATTTGCCTCTTAGAACCCCTAGTATACTTCAAAACCCAATGTAAATGCAATCTACATGAGACCTTTTCAGATTCTCTCAGTTACAAGTGCCTTACCTTGCCAATAAATCTTTATGTACTTCCTATATATTTCATAGATAGTTATTTGTGAATTTAACAAGGATAGCTTTCCATAAATTATGAGGCTGAGTTCTCTAAGCACTCCCTGGAGACATAGATGTTCACCTATGATGTAATTGTTGCTCTAGGATTAAACAGCAAACTCTGGGTATCCTGTGGCTAAAGGGGAATAGTAGGATATATTAAAATTGTGTCAGAGAGGATTGGCCACTAGTGAGGCCACTTACAGTCACCAACTCAGTAGGATATTAAAAAGAATGATTCTACTGAATCTTCTCTCTGTCTCTGTCTCTGTCTTTCTTTCTCTGTGTGTATCTCTATGTCTCTGTCTCTTCCTCTGTTTCTGTCTTTCTGTCTCTCTCTCTCTGTCTCTCTGTCTTTGTCTCTGACTCTGTTTCTGTTTCTGTCTCTGTCTCTCTGTCTCTCTCTCTCTATGTCTCTGTTTCTCTCTCTGTCTCTGTCTTTCTCTCTTTCTCTCCTCTCTTCCTCTGATTCAACCTAAATAGCAATTAACTCTATATCACCACACAACCTATAAAAAATAGAGTTCTTTTTCCCTAATTCAGAAGCATGGTGGCAAAGAATACATGGCAACTAAAGCAGAAGCTATCTTACATAAGGTAGGCCTAAGCCTTGGGAATCCTGACAATCTCTCTGCATATTCATTTCTGTGATTACAGGTACATGAAACGTGTTTAAGTTTTTATTCCGATACGTACTTGTGGGCCTTATGTTTGATAAGAACTTTTTTTTGTGAACAAAATAACTGTCCTCTCCATGATCCGCATTGCATATTGAGTATATTGCCTCCTTGGGGACACACTGATGTTGTTGCTGGTGCTTCTACAGTTGTTGTTGCTGTTGTTGAATTGAATCCAACTCTTCATAATCCCATTTGTTGTTGTTGATGTTGTTGTTGTTGTTATTTTTGGCAAAGATATTAGAATGGTTTGCCATTTCCTTCTCTAATTCATTTTACATAAGAGAAAACTGAGGAAAAGAGGGTTAAGGGACTTGCCCAGGGTTAGTAAGTTATCTGTGACTGGATATGTCTTACTGACTTCAGGCCCAGGGCTCTATATATTATAACCACTCAATCCACTCTAGGCTAGCTGCCGCCTGTAGAAACCATGCCAAGACCCATATTTAAGTTTTTCCCCCTGGGGGTGCTAGGATTGGGGGATAGAGTCAGAGAGTGAGAAGAGACTAATATTTCTTTTATGTGATTGGATTTCTCAAACACTGAATCCAACTCATGCACATTCATGGGACCAGAGGTGAAGGACACCTTTTAGTGAATAGGTAGAATGCATACTAAGTGCTCCAGATACCTCTCCCTCCTTTCCCTCTAGCAGGAGGTCTAGTTGCTACATGGTTATATTGTTTTACCTGATACAATGTGAGCACCTTCAGTGCAGGAACTCTTTCATTTTTACCATCGTATGCCCAGTACATAGTAAGTGTTTGATTAATGTTTGTTAACTGATTAGTTAGTTCAAACCCTTTGGGTGAACATAGTAGGAAAAAGATTTCCATCTCTCCTGGTAGTACTTGGCATGTGGTCATTTCTTTCTTTTTTTTTTTTTGCTTTTTTTTTTCTGGAGGGCAGTTGGGGTTAAGTGACTTGCCCAAGGTCACACGGCTAGTTTGTGTGTCAAGTGTCTGAGGCCGGATTTGAACTCACGTCCTCCTGACTCCAGGGCCGGTGCTCTATTCACTGCGCCACCTAGCCACCCCATGGTAATTTCTTAATAAATCTTTTTTCTTGACTGACCTATTTTAGAGATTGTTCAAGGCGGATTAGTCATAAAGGTGCCAGGCCTGGAATAAAGAAATTCTGAGTTGAAATGTGACTCAGACATTTACATAATTGTATGATCCTGCACAAGTCATTTAACTTCTGTTTGCCTCAGTTTCCTCATCTGTAAAATGGAGATAACAATAGCACCTGCCTCCTGGGGTTGTTGTGAGATGAAGTAATGATTGTAAAGCATTCAGCACAGTTCCTGGTATATAATAAGTGCTATAATATTTATATTTTTTCATGGGCAGCTGGGTTATTCTTTGGTGACTTTAATGTGTGTGTCTTTTAGGAGATATTCCAAGCATCCTAACTTTGAGTCTATTTTCACTAGTTTAGCATTTGGATATTCTCTTGTGACTGCTGGAATTTCTGTTCTATAATTGGCTGAGAGGTGCTGAGCAACAGATTGTCCAGAGTTATGAAGTCTGTATCTTCATTTCTTGAACTCTATTTTCATCTCTGTATTGGGAAAGTAGATAAGTCAGTCTGTGGTGAGAGTGTGGTGGCACAATGAATTAGCATGCACAGTCCATGAATGACAAAGCTGGTGACATGGGCTGGTGTCTGAGACAGTCATTTCTGACTGGCCACCTGATGCCCATTCTAAGACTCACAAGGGGATTCATTAGCACCTTGCAGTCCACTGTGACAGCCTTGGCAGCTATAACTCCCAGGATTGCCAAGTCTTGTTGAGAGAAGGATTGCCACTGTAAGAGAGGTGCCCTCACCTCACATCTGTTACATTCTGACTGTGACCTCTTTTGAACCAAGAAAACTGGTGATATTTTATGATTAAAGTCTAGCATGTCTCCTAGTATACATGATCACCGAAAAAAGCAATCAATCTAGTTTTTTTTTTCCTATAGGTATTCTTATAATGAAATTTAAGTATTTCTTTACCTGTGGTTATTGTGCCTTGATAGAATGTAATGAGCCTGGAATCTTTGGAGGGTAAAATGATGCAATTGTAATTATAGTTTTCATGAGTTATTGTAGCCAAAAGAAGACATTGCCTACAGTACAGTGCTCTAGCAATGAGACCCTCTGTACTTAGCTAGATTGATGCTCATATGCAAGACATATACTCCATCACCAAGCCTCCACCAAATGCTATTCCATCTTTGTAAGACCTGACAGCATATGCATATTGCTGACACAGATTTTGAGAGTCTGGAGACTCTTCCATGCCATGGTTAAACTTGGAGTAGAATTTTGATATAATCAGAGGAATTGTTATTATGGAAAATGTCAGGGTAAGAGCAAGGACTTGCTTGAGTTCCCCTGGAAACTCTCCAAATAGCTGTAAAATGACTACATGAATTCTAGAGCTTCAGAAAGCACAAAATGACAGAGTGAAACACAGTTCCAGTCCAAAAAAGCCTGGAAGGCCAGCAGAAAGGGTTTTTCACACTGGGCTGGGAGGTGAGCTCAGTCCATTGTGGGCTGTGGCAGCTGAGCAGGGATGAGCAGGTCTCAGGGGACTGAATCACTGGCAGCTGTGGCAGTTTCCACACTTCTCAACTCACAAATGTCAAAGACAGCATAGAAGGTGAGTGGGAAAATTCTGCTGCTTCTGGAACTCTGGTCACCCAGAGAGTGGGGGATATAGTTGTTGATACAAAACCCCCGAAGCCTTGGATAGTACACCTGCCCTCATCCCCACCCCTACTGGAAGCAGAGTACAACCCTGAAAAACGCTAGAAAGTCAAGTGTTTGACACGGACGATGAGCAAACAGAATAAAAATATCAAACTATAAACTCTTAATTTGGTGACAAAGAAGAACAAAACATACAACCAGAAGAAGACAACAAACTCAAAGCTGGCATATCAAAACCCTCCAAGAAAGATATTAATTTGTCTAAGGTCATGGAAGAGCTCAAAAAGGATTTTGAAAATCAAGTAAGAGGGGGTGGCTAGATGATGCAATGAATAGAGCACCAGCCCTGGAGTCAGGAGGACTTGAGTTCAAATCCATCCTCAGACACTTAACATGCACTAGCTGTGTGACCTTGGGCAAGCCACTTAACCTCAATTGCCTTGCCTTTCCCCCTCAAAAAAGTTTTAAAAAATCAAGAGAAGTAGAGAAAAAATTAGGAAGAGAAATGAGAGAGATGCAAGAAACATCATGAAAAATGAGTCTACAACTTGCTAAAGAAGATAAAAAATACTTAAGAAAATGAAACATTAAAAAAATAAACTAATCCAAATGGCAAAAGAGTTTCAAAAAATTCAGGAGAAGCATGTTTTCAAAAGAAGAATTGGCCAAATGGCAAAAGAGTTCCAAAAGCTCACTGAAGAAAATAATTCCTGAAAAATTAGAATGGAGAAAATGGAAGCTAATGATTTCATGAAAAATAAATAAATTATTAAATAGAACCAAAAGAATGAAAAAATAGAAGACAATGTGAAATATCTCATTTGCAAAATCAATGACCTGGAAAAATGGTACAGCATTAAAAATTATTGGACTACCAGAAAACCATGATAAAAAACAGACATAATCTTTCAAGAAATTATCAAGGGAAACTGCCCTGCGATTCTAGAACCAAAGAGTAAAATAGAGGTTGAAAGAATCTACCAATTGCCTCTTGAAAAAGGTCCCAAAGGTGACACTCTTAGGAATATTGTAACCAAATTCCAGAGTTCCTAGGTAAAGGAGAAAATATTGCAAGTAGCCAGAAACACAATCACGATAACACAAGATATAGCAGCTTCTACATTAAGAGACTGAAGGGCTTGGAATATGCTATTTTGGAGGTCAAAGGAGCTAGGATTAAAGCCAAGAATCACCTACCCAGCAAAATTGAGTATAATACTTCAGGGTGGAAATGGAACTTCAATGAAATAGAGAACTTTCAATCATTCTTGATGACAAGAGCTGAATAGAAAATTTGATTTTCAAATGCAAGAATTAAGAGAAGTATGAAAAGTAAACAGAATAGAGAAATCATAAGGCACTTATTAAAGTTGATTTTTTTACATTCCTACATAGAAAGATGATATTTGTAACTCAGATAC
>JAQQSW010020390.1:0-10864 GCA_028646575.1 Pseudocheirus occidentalis | reverse complement strand
ATTACACCCTTCTCCTAAAAGCAGAATTCCAGTTTAGATGTTAGAATTATAAGTCAAGAAATGGACAAGAAAATGAGCTAAATACTCAAATGATCTGGAACACAGAAAGCTATTATGGTGACAGGGAATATCAAAAAACATATTCAGAAGAAGATAACAATGTCAAAATTGAATCAAAAGTCAAACATTTGAATCATTCTTAGACAGAAAAATAGCTCCTGAAAGAGCTCAAAAGCAATGTGAAAAATCAGTAAGATAGGTAGAGGACATATTGGGCAAAGAAATGACACTGATGTAAAAAAAAACATGAACAAAGGATCAACAGTTTGGTAAAGGAGACACCAAAGAGAAATCGACAACAACAGCAAAAAAAAGACTATTGGAGGAAATAATACCTTAATATATAACATGAAAACTGGGAAAATAGGTAGAAAACACACTGTAGAAAAGAACTCTTTAAAAAGTAGAAGTGGCCAAATAGGAAAGGAGTGAGAAAAATGGATTGTAGAAAACAATTCCTTAAAAAGTAGAATTGCCATGGTGGAGCCAAGATGGCTGAGTAAAAGCAAGACCCCAGCCACCTCCAATACCTGTAAAATATGTCTCTAAACAAACTTTAGAGCCATGGAGTGACAGAAAAAATCTCCTGCTGAAGGCAGTCTGGAAGGCTAACAGATTTTATTACACCAGGCTGGGAGCCTAGCAGGCCCAGATCAGAAGTACAGACCACCTGGAGAAGACTTCAGGAGAGCGAATTACTGGCAGTTGTGGTGGTTTCCAGAGTTCTCAACCCATAAAATCCAAAGAGAAAGCAAAAGGTCAGTGGGGAACCCTGTCAATCATGGCTGAGAGAAAATTGTGTTCTGCCCCCTGACCCCAGTGCAGTGGAGGTGGTAGCAGCCACAATTGCTGCCAGTACTGCTACTTCTGACTCCGGGCATACAGATTCTAGGGGGACCAGGTGACTATCCAGAGAACAATTGCAGGAATCTCTGTGTTGGCACAGAAGCAGGATTCTTTTGTGTTGCCCTGCTTGGATCTAGGTTTCAGTCTTGGGAGGCAGTCCTCAAATGAGGAGTGCTGGTATGGCAGACCTTGTTTAGGCTGTGGAGGGGAAGAACTCTGCACAGTTCTGAGGCATATGCCTAGAAAAATATTTAATAACTGCTGTGCAAAAACAACAAAAATAACAACAGAAATTTGGGGCATGGCACTCTCAACTGTGGAAGCAGAGTTCTACAGTGACAAGGAGCTCACAAGTCAAGTAATTGGCTGGCAAGAGGAAAAACAAAGGAAGCACAATCAGACTATAGAATCCATTTGTGGGGGCAAAGAAAATAAAAACATAGAACCAGAAAAATACAACAAAGTCAAAACTCCTGTATCAAAAGCCTCCAATAAAAATAGTAATTGGTTGCAGACCATGGAGGAGCTCAAGAAAGATTTTGTAAAACAAGTAATAGAATTAGAAGAAACACTGGGAAGATAAATGAGAATGACAAAAGAAAATAAAGAAAAACAAGGACCTGACTGAAGAAAATAACACCTTAAAAATAGAATAAATTAGACTGGAGATTGGAGCAAATGGAAGCTAATTCCAAGGAATTAGCTTCCATTTGCTCCTATCTAATTTTGAAGGAATTATTCTCTTCGGTGAGTTTTTGAAATATTATAGCCAGGCAATGGGGTAAAGATATCTATCTTTGCCCTACAAGAGATTAAGCAGGGGATCGGGAAATGTAAGAGAGAACAGGTTGGGGAAGGGGTATTCAGTATGCTTGGATTTTAAGGGAAAAATTTGGAATACAAAATGTTGTGGAAATGAATGTTGAAAACTAAAAAAATAAAATAAATTTATTAAAAAGGAGAATAATTTTAAAAATTTGTTGAGCTCAAATCAAATGGAATAATTTGAAATTTGAAGTAAATAGAAACATTAAAATAAATGTTTAAAAAGAAAGTAGAATTGGGGAAGTAGAAACTAATGACTCCATGTAAAATCAATAAAATAAAATCAAAAGAATGAAAAAAATAATTAAGAAATTCTGAAATATTTCATTGAATAGACAATTAGAAGATTGTATAAATCTATTTCATCCTACAGGAAATTAGGAACTTATAGGGATAAAAGAACGGAGGATCTGATAGAAGAGAGCACATTGAGAGAGTCTAAAATCTGAAATAAAGCACTTTTGAGTATGGATGGGGTGAAAGGACAGAGAATAGGATAAAGAGGTGTGAAATATAATGGAGGTAAATAGAATTAGTAATGAGAACTGTAAACAATTTCACAGCAAGTTTCTTTGGTAAAGGCCTTATTTAACAAATTCGTAGAAAACAGAGTCAGAGCTATAAAAATAAGATCCATTCTTATGGACCGATTGACAAATGGTCAAAGCATATGAACTGTCAATTTTTCAGATGAAATAATCAAAGGCATCTCATACCACATAAAAACACTCAAATAATCCATCTCCCTTCCTGTGCATTCCTCTTTCTAATCCCTTAATTTTATATTTTAAGATAATCATCTACTCATAGTCAACTCACACCTCTGACATTCTGATATTTTAAATATCGTCCTTTCCTACTTATTTGACGCTGTGTACTCTGTCTATGCGTACCTGTACACATATATACATACACTCACATACGTATTCATATGCATAAATACCCTCCTATACAGACATACACATGTGTATACATACATACGTATATACATATTTACATGCATTTATAGTCCCTTCAACTACCCTCATACTGAGAAAAGTTTTGTAAGTTAAAGTTATCTTTTTTGCCATGTAGGCATGTAAAAAGTTCAGCTTTGATAAATTCCTTATGATGTCTTTTCCCTGTTTACCTTCTCATGCTTCTCTTGCTTCTCATATTTGACTGTCAAATTTTCTATTCAGTTCTTTTTTTTTTCCTCAAAAATGCTTGAAAGTCCTCCACCTCATTGAATAACCATATTTTCCCCCTGAAACATTATACTCAGTTTGGCTGGGTAGGTGATTCTTGGTTTAAATCCCAGCTCTTTTGATCTCCTAAATATCATATTTCAAACTCTTCAGTCCCTTAATGTAGAAGCTGCTAGATCCTATGTTATCCAGATTGTATTTCCACAGTGTTCAAATTGTTTCTTCTTGGCTGCTTGTAATATTTTCTCCTTGGTCTGGGAACTCTGGACCCCAGCTATAGTATTCCTAGGAGTTTTCTTTTGGGGATCTTTTTCAAGAGGTGATTGGTGAATTCTTTCAATTTCTATTTTACCTGCTGGTTGTAAAGTATCTGGGCAATTTTCCTTGAGAATTTCTTGAAAGATTATTCCTAGGTCCTTTTTCTAATTATGGCTTTCAGGTGGCAATAATTTTTTAATTGTCTCTACTGGAACTATTTTCCAGGTCAGTGGTTTTTCCAACAAGATATTTCACATTGCCTTCTATTTTTTCCTTGGTTTAGATCTATTTAATACTACCTTGATTTCTCATGAATTTATTTGCTTCCATTTGCTCAAATCAAATTCTGAGGGAATGATTCTTTTCACTGAGGTGTTGAAATTATTTTTCCATATGGCAAATTTGGCTTTTTAGTGCCTTCTCCTCGTTGGCTTTGTGGGCCTCTTTTGCCATTTGAATTCGTCTTTTTTAAGGTGTTTGTTTTTCTTCAGTCAGGTTGTTGATTCTTTTTTAATGATTTCTTGCATCATTCTAATTTCTCTTCCCAATTATTTCCTCCACTTCTCTTACTTGATTTTCAAAGTCCTTCTTGAATTCCTCCATGGACTGTAACCAATTCATATTTTTCTAGGAAGCTTTTGGTTGAGGAGTTCTGACTGTGTTTTCTTCCTCTCATTCCATTCTTTGATGTTTTTGTCCCCCAAAAAAGGAATCTAAAGTTGAATGGCTATTCTTGCTTTGATCCTTTTGCTTACTCATATCACCAGTCAATTACTTGACTTTGAGTTCTTTGCCACAGTAAAACTCTGCTTCCAGAGGGGAGAGCTTTTCCCAAATCACTGGGGTTTTCTCAGCACTGGAGCTATTAGGAGGTCACTGTCTCTACAGCCCCCACCATCTTTGGTTCACTGGTCACAGACATCAGGACTCCCACCCAAAACTGTGATCCTGATCCAGTCAGGTTAATACAAGAGAACTTCGCCTCTAAATGGTCCTTTAGCCACTTTACAATTTGAAGGCCAGAAGCTCTGAAGCAACCACATGGAGGCAGCTGCATGGCCACCATTTCCACTGGTTCTGGCTCTGGGAGCAGAAGCCAAACTTGCTCCTCCATTCCCCCCACATCCAGGAGAGTTCAATTGACTTTTCACTTTTTCTTTGGCATTTATGGGTTGATAATTCTGGAAACCACCATGGTTGCTGGTGATCCACTCTCACCAATGATCCAACCTTGTGTGGCCTGGGCCTCCCTGGGGCTAAAACCATGGGCTCACATGTGCCATACTGGGCTCTCCTCCCAGCCCACCATGATGAACCCTTCCTGTCCACCTGCCAGGCTGCCTTCAGTTGGAAATTTGTTTCGCTCTGTCACTTTGTGGGTTCTGTAGCTCTAAAATTCATTCAGATTAATATTTTGTAGGTATTTGAGGTGGATATAGGGGTAGCCATTGTGTTTTCTTGCATCTATGCTGCCAACTTGACTCGACCCCATCATTACCTTCTTTTATTTCTTACTGCTCTAGAATTCCATTTAAATACAGTTGAATATGGCATTTGGGGGGGGGAATATTGTAAGTCTTTGTAAAAGTAATCAAAGTTATCTTCTTCTGAATTAGTGGTTGAAGCACAGACTAGTATTACTGTGATGTTGAATCATTTGTCTTGTATTAAAAGGTATATCATTCAGTCTTATTTTTATATTTAAATTTATTTATTTACTTTTAGTTTAAAACATTCAGATCTACATTCTCTTGATTTTCAAATTTTCTCCTCCTCCCTCTCCTCCCCCTTATCTCCATGGTGGCATACAATCAAATATAGGTTCAACAAATACCTTCTCATTGAACATTAATCAAGTAGTAATGAAGTATTATGACCAATGGTGTGAACAATGATAAAGAAGGGACAAAACAAAACAAAATATGAAAGAAAGAGAGCAAGTAGTTTGCTTCCATCTGCATAAAGACTCCATAGCTCTTTCTCTGGATGTGGATATCCCCTTCCATTAAAAGCCTTTCGTAGCTGTCTTCTAACCTTGTATTGCTGAGAGGAGCCCAGTCAATCAAAGTTAATTGTCACAGATACAATGTGTCCGTAATTATGTACAAAGTTCTGATTCTGTTCTCCTCACTCAGTTTTCAGTTTATATGCCTGTCCAGCTTATTATGAAGTCTGTCTGCTCCTCATTTCTCATAGCACAACACTATTCCATTACATTCCTCTCTGTGTGCATGGAACCATCACATTCAGTTACTTTTGAGATTATACCGCATACTGATTTTCACAGCTCTTTTATTGACTATGTGGTTTACTCCATTTCTTAGGGACTCTTGTCTGCAGGAGTATGTGTAAGGGTTCAGGGATAAAAGTTCTGAACCTGGTGTTCTTAGCATGTCACCTTAGAAAATGTTGTTATGGTTCATTTCTTTCAGTAGTGTCTAACTCTTTGTGAATTCATTTTGAATTTTTTTTGTCTGAGATACTGGAGTGGTTTTCCTGTTTTTTCTCTAACTCATTTTATAGATGAGGAAACTGAGACAAACAGGTGCAACTCAGTTGCTTTGGGTCACGTGGCTGATAAGTGTCTGAGGCCAGATTTGAAATCACAAATATGAGTCTTCTTGAATCCATGGTTGGCACTCTTTTCACTCTACCACCTTACTGCAACATCTTAAAATGTACATCTTCATAAAAGCTAAGTAGGTAGACTAATTGGTATCAAGGGGGAAACAAAGGACTGATGATTCATCAGCAATAGCATTCGGAAGATCCATCTAATCCCTCTGGCATAATCCCAGAGTTCTGAGGTGATGTAGTAGCCATTACTGGAGGACCCAAACTAAAAGTGGGAATAGGAACTGGGAATATAGTTCAAGAACATGGGTTATACCAAGTTGCTCTTCACTCATTTCACCTTTCCCTTTGCTTTTCTGATCTGAGCAAGATAGGTTGTTGCTTTCTTAAATACAGATATTTGTTTCAATCTGAACACTGAAAGACCAAATAAAGCAAGAATTTCATGAGAAAGATGAGAAAGAAGGCATGGCTTTTATCGAGCATTATTCAAACATCTTCTTAAGCTGTATCAATTATGTGATAGCTATACTAGGTTGGTGGCAAGAGCACTGAATTTACAATCAAAAGTCTTGGGTCTCAGGATGACAGAGGGAACATTGCTTCCTTTCTCTGAAAGTCATTTTATTAATTTACAAATAAGCAAAATTAGCCTACAAATGCACTGAGGTAGCTGCTTAGGCATAAAATTCCTCTGATATTATGTCTTGAGCGTAAGGTGATAGAATATTATGCAGGTCAAATTAGCTAGGATTAAAACCAAGAATCACTTCCACAGCAAAACTGAGTATAATCCTTCAGGGGAGAAAAATTGATATTCAATGAGATAGATGACTTTAAGCATTCTTTATGAAAGGACAAAAGCTGAATAGAAAATTTAGCTTTCAAATACAAGACTCAGTAGAAAAGGTAGAAAATAAAAAAGGTAGACAGAAAAGATAAATCATAAGGGACTTAATAAGATTAAATGTTTAAATTCCTATATGGAAAGATGATATTTGTAATTCATAAGATCTTACTCATTGTTAGGGCAGTTGGAGTGTATATAAATGTAGGACACAGGTGTGAACTGAATATGAGCGATGATATCTAAAAAGTAAAATTAAGGTGTTAGAGATAAATGTATTGGGAGAAATGGAAAAGGGGAGGTTAAATGGATTAAATATCTCATATAAAAGATCTGAGAAAAAGCTTTTGCAGTGGAGCAAAAGGGGGGAAGTGAGGGGAAGTGGGCAAACCTTGCTCTCATTAGAACTAGCTCAAAGAGAGAATAACATAAATTCCATTAGATATAGAAGTCTGTGTTACCCTACAGGAAAGTAGGGGAAAAGGGATGAGAGGAATTGAGTAATAGAAGGGAGGGAAGATTTGGTGAGGTAGCTTTCCAGAAGCAAAACTCAGAAGCAAAACACTTTTGAGGAGGAACAGGGTGAAAAGAGCGAGAGAATAGAATGAATTGGGGGGGGGGTGCGGAAGAAATAGGATGGAGGGAAATACAGATAGCAATAATAAAAATAAAATAGTAACAGTGGGGGGGAGCATTTTGAAGCCAGATAAAGGTCTCATTTCTCAGGTATATAGAAAACTGAACCAAATTTATAAAATGAGAACCATTACCAAAATGATAAATGATCAAAAGATATGAGCAATTTTCAAACGAAGTAATCGAATCTATCCTTAGGTATATGAAAAAAAAAACTATCGCATACCTATTAGATTGGCCAAAGCAACAGAAATGGAAAATGACAAATATTAGAGGTAATGTGGGGAAAATTAGACTTCAGTGAATTGTTGTTGGAATTAGACCTGATTAAACTATTCTGTAGAACAATTTGGAACTATGCTTAAAGGGCTATAAAACTATATGTACCCTTTGATCTAACAAACTCACTACTTCCATTTACTCTGATCTGCTTCCAATTACTTCCAAACAATACTTGCCTTCCATTATAACTGATAAAGGCCTCATTTCTAAAATATATAAAGAACTGAGTCAAAT
Organism: Pseudocheirus occidentalis; assembly: GCA_028646575.1. NCBI lineage: Eukaryota > Metazoa > Chordata > Mammalia > Diprotodontia > Pseudocheiridae > Pseudocheirus > Pseudocheirus occidentalis. The sequence continues at coordinate 3,115 of JAQQSW010020390.1, read as the reverse complement.
TTATAAGAATATAAGTCATTCTTCATTTAATGGTTAGAGGATATGAACAGGCAATTTTCAGAAGAAGAAATTAAAGCTATCTAGAGTCACATAAAATGCTCCAAATCACCATTAATTAGAGAAATTCAAATCAAAACAACTCTGGTGTACCATCTCACACATATTAGATTGGCGAATATAAATAAATTATAAATATTGGAGATTTGGGAAAATTGAAAAACTTATGCATTGTTGGTGGAGCTGCTAACTAGTCTTACCATTCTGGAAAGTTATTTGGAACTGCACCCAATGGGCTTAAAATCTATGCATACCCTTTGATCAAGATAATGACATTCCTAAATCTGTAGGACCCTCATGTAAGAAAACATTTATAACATTTGGGTTTTTTTGGTGGCTAATATTTGAAATTTATGGGGATGCCCATAAATTGGGAAATGGCTAAATAAACTGAGGTATATGAATGTAATGAAACACTATTGTGCTTTAAGAAATTATGAGCAGGTAGATTTCAGGCAAAAAGACTTACATGAACTGAGGCTGAGTGAAAGGAACAGAACAAGGAGAACATTTTATACAGTAATAACAACATTGTGCAATGACTAGTTTTGATAGATTTATCTCTTTTTTATAAATACAATGATCTAAGACAATTTCAAAAACTAACGATGGAATATTCTATCTACATCCAGAGAAAGAACTATAGAGCCTGAATGCAGTTTGAGAAGTACCATTTTCTCTTTTTTTTGGTTTTGGTTTTCTTTCTCATAGTTCTCACTTTTGTTCCAATTCCTCTTTCACAATATGACCAATGTGGAAATATGTTTAATATGATTGTACATGTACAGTCTATATCAGAAGACTTTCTTTCTTGGGAGTGTGGAGGGGAGAGAGAGGGGGTAAAATTGAATCTCAAAATCATATAAAATGAATATTGATAAGATACTTTTATGTGTAATTGGAAAAATATAATAGTGTTAGGTGAGGAATAAAGTAAATTTTACCCCTACATAATTGTCCTTCCTTTACAAGCATGTATTCCTGCTCCCTTAGGTGTTTTGGAAAATATCCCATGGCAATTTTTATCACTCTACCATTGCTCCAGGTGGACTAAGGGATAACTGAGGGAAAATGGGGTATTTCTACCTAAACCTTCAACCCGGTGGACAAATATGGAAATGTACTGTTCATTTCTGCAAGGAATAAAGAACAAAATTGGAAAAAGGTAAGGTAAGTCGACTTGGAGTTAAAAAGAGAAATTTTCTGGCCATGTATTAGACAAGGTTCTCAAAAGTCCAGGTGACTTTCGATGTGTAATCTCAGAGACATATAAATCCTATCAGTACAAGAAAAATGTTTCAGAAATGCAAGAGTCCCATTTGAATAGTTTTTACCATCTATGGAAACACTTAAATTGCAAAACTAGTAGATTAATCTTTCTTTGGCAGGTGACTGGAGGCTTTTGATTGAGGCAATAGCATGTTCTTTGTCTCTTTGTCATGTATGGAATTTAATGCTTAAAATAAGTTGAATAATTAAATGTATCAATATAGCAAATGATTAACAAGTATTTAATATCCATTATGAATAAAAGCATTGCTTTCTTATAATTTCATCGATGTATACACATCCTTGATGTGTAATTTTTATAAAATTTAATAGAGATGGAGAAATGGAAACATTGCTATTTCTTTGTTCCTCTTTCTTCAGAAGTAACATGGTCTTTTATTTTCTTTAGTTTTTTTTCTTTATTTTCTTTAGTCTGAGTTGTGTATTGAAAAAAGTGTTCTCTGGAGTTCTATCAGTAAATCATCATATTATTTGTAAATATAGTTTATTTTGCCTGCATTTTTCCTACTGTCACATATTTGCTGTGTGACCCTGAGCAATTCATGTAAACTCATAGTGCCCTGGGCAACTCTCTAAAACAGTAAGTTTCAGTAAATACACTCACTTGCATTGGTAGAATGAGTTTCCTCAACAAAGAGTTTTTATCCCAAAGAAAACTTAGATCTAATCTCTATCCCTATTATTTTCCCCCCTTCAGCATTTTCTGCCCTTTCCTGTTTTAGGTATCTTAGGAATTAATCCTTCTGTGACCTCAAAAATGTGTTGCCTACAGCATGGAGGTCTTCTGTGTTTCACACTTGCTTAGTCAATCTGCTCTATTTATCTCTGTCTTCTTCATTGCCATTTCTCTTTCCTCATGCAGTGCATCAGGAACTAGATTTTTAGGGTATGAATTTAGTAGTGCCACTCCGTTGACAGATTCTATCACAAAAATCTTAAAGAATTGAAAAGAAAACATTCCTCCTTATCCATATCCATACTGCCTGCTTTCAATTTGATCCAAAAGTGATCTCAAGATAACCAGACTTTATTGAGTCTACAGTTTCTTGCTTTTCCTCTGACACTATGTCTGTCTCTCTGTCTCTTTCTTTCTAAGTCTTTTCTCCATCTTATTATCTCTCAATTTGTACAAAATATTATTACATAATAATACATTATGTCAAAGTAATATATTTAATATACATTAGGTCTTCAGTTTTATATGATATAGAATGGTAAAGTGAATGGAGATAAACTCTTGGAGTCGGAAGGACCAGAATCTGGGCATGTCATAGAAACTCTGTGAACTTTTATCAGTTTAGAAAAGGATATGTTTCAGAGAAGGTGGTGGTGGATGAAATCCCATTATTTTAGAGCTCCCTATATCAGTGAAAATAACAGTTCAGTCAACATCACTATTCTATGGGGCAGCACTAAAAGCAGTCTTCTGCTATTCTGCTACATAAGTTTATATTCTGAATCAAGGTTCCCATGATCAACTTTTCTTTCTGTCAAGGAGACAGTGTTTTCCAGCTGAAACATTTTCTAGTCATCTTTGGTTTTCTTTTGGCGCTTGGTCCAAATCCATTTAACTACTTTAGGAAATATAACATACATGGCTAATGCTTGTTCTTTGTTCTGTTTCCCATTTTTAAATATTAACAGTTCAATAGACATGCTTCAATTGTGTACCACATCTTTTTTCATACTTTTTTTTGCTTTCATATTGGTATTAGTTTTGATGTTTCCTCTTGTAAGTTGATGGACTGATGATATACAGAAAACTGAT
>JAQQSW010020389.1:0-10864 GCA_028646575.1 Pseudocheirus occidentalis | reverse complement strand
GAGCTCCCTACCCTGCTAGAAAGCTAGAGAGGTGTTGGAGGAGGACATAAAAGGGAACAGATTGTGGGAGGGGTCTTACAGTGTGATCAATGTTCTGGGCTGGGGGGTAGGGACAAAAAGGGGAGAAAATTTGTAACTCAAAACCTGTGGAAATGAATGATGTAACCAAGAAAATAAATTAAAATTTAAAAAAAAAAGAAAAAAAAAGATATATAGGCACTGGGGTAAGGAGTTTCATCTTGCCCTACTGAAAAATCAGTGGGGTGATGGGGGATGATATAGGAGAGAGCAGATTGGCAGAGGAGGTATACAGTGGGATTGCTGTTTTTGGGTGATGGGTATGTAATGGTAATGGAATTTGGAGATGCCCCTGAATTGACTTGGCTTTTGGGTTGAGTGTTAAGACCCAGAGATTGTGAGTCCCACTTGTGGGATGGACTTGTTGACGTGAAGAGAGGGGGCTGACATGGGAGGAGCCATGAATGTAAAGGAAGGCTTAAGCCCAGAGAAGGCCAGAAGAAGAAGTACTTTTGGGAAGAGCAGTAACCAGTGTCATTGAGCCTGAGTTGCTGAGAGAGACTGCAAAGAGCCCATTGGAGCTGCCCAGGAATTTTGAGGACTACCACCTGGAGCTGCTGAGAACTGAGAAGGCATGGCTATGATGGTGGTATTTTGTCTGTCTGTTTTGATGTTGTTTTTCCAGATTCACCTGATGATGGACAGTGCTGCTGTTGTAGAGGTCTTGGAAACTGGCTGTTGGTGCAGAAGCCTGAAGAAGGACTTTCTTGTTGTATGTTCTCAGAAATCCTGGAAGGGGGACTTGCTGACACTTTCTGGGGCTCTGGGACTGTTCTACAGGGAGAGTGTGACTTGATGAAGACACTGGCTTTGTTGAGGTTTGTCTACCCAGGAACTGAGATTGCTGAGGGCTTGCCTCAAGTGAAGATGAAAGTAGGGCCCTTCCTTGGCCTTTCCATGCTGAGATGTTATCTTGATCTTGTTAGAGTTTAAGGGTGGATGGCCTTTTGTGCTCTCCTGCTCCCTTTTGAGAAAGTGCTTGTTGTTAATGGATGGTATTGTAATTACTTTGAGTCCAGGGGTGGGAAACCTTTGGCTTTTTTATGAGTGTACTTTGTTTATGATTGGAAACTGATTTCCATTTAAGAAGAACTCTCTCTCCTTTTGAGAAGAGACTTTGACTAAAAGTATGTACCTAGGGGTGGAGTAGTACCTGGACTGAATTAAGAACTTACTTGTGAAATGAATGAGTTATACTCTATTTTGATTTTCCCTGTTCTGTGAATTTTGGCTGAATAAATGGGGTTTGCTATGCTGGTAATCTGAACCTTGGAAGTTGCCTTTGCTTGGCATTACAGGGTAGGGGAAAGATGGGGAGAAAATTTGTAACTCAAAATCTTGTGCAAATGAATGATGTAAAATAAAAATTACAAAAGTTAATCAGAAAAATAATTAGATAAATGTTTACTGCAAAAAAAAATGAAGTCTTTTGTAGTTGTCTTCTAACTTTGTATTGCTGAGAGAGGCCCAGTCTATCAAAATTAGTCATCACACACATGATTTTTCTATAATTGTGTACACAATTCTCCTGGTTCTGCTCTGCTCACTCAGCATTATTGTATATAAGTATCTCCAGGTTATTATCAAGTCTGTCTGCCCCTCTTTTCTTATTGCACAATTGTATTCCATTACATTCATATACCACAACTTGTTTAACCATTCTCCATTTGATGGACATTCCCTTGATTTCCAATCCTTTGCCACCACAAAAAGAACTGTTATAAATATTTTTGTGCATATTGTATGTCCTCCTACTTGTATGATCTCTTTGAGATTCAGTGGTATTGCTGGGTCAAAAGGCACAGACATTTTTATAGCCCTCTGAGCATAGTTCCAAATTGCTCTCCAGAAGTGTTGGATCAGTTCACAACTCTACCAAAAATGCATTAGTGTTCCAATTTTCCATGATCTCCAGCATTAATAATTTTCCTTTTTTGTCATCTTACCCAATCTTACCAGTGAGATGTGGTACCTCAGAGTTGTTTTGATCTTCACTTCTCTAACCAATAGTCATTTAGAGCTTTTGTTCACATGCCTATAGATAGCTTTAATTTCTTCCTTCAAGAACTACCTGTTCATATCCTTTGACCATTTATCAATTGGGGATGACTTGTGTTAAATTTGATTCAGGTCTCCTTATAGGAGGTCTTATTTGTAAAATATGCAGAAAACAGAATCAAATCTATAAGAACACATGTCATTTCCCAAGTTATAAATAGTCAAAGGATATGAACATACAGTTTGTAGAGGAAGAAATTAAAACTATCTATAAACATATGAAAATAAATGCTCTACATCACTATTTGTTAGAGATGTATAAATTAAAACCACTCTGAGGTACTACCACACCACTTAGTTTGGCTATTGTGACAAAAAAAGGAAAATGATAAATTTTGGAGAAGATATGAGTATATTGGAATACTTATGCATTGTTGATGGAGTTATGAACTGATCCAACCATTCCAGAGAGCAATTTGGAACTATTCCAAAATGGCTATAAAACTATGCATCCCCAGGGGGTCGGTTAGGTGACTCAGTGAGTAGAGCTGGCCCTGGAGTCAGGAGGACCTGAGTTCAAATTTGACCTCAGACACTTGACACACTTACTAGCCGTGTGACTTTGGGCAAGTCACTTAACCCTATTGCCCTCCAAAAAGAAAAAAAAAACCACCAAAAAACCAAACCAAAACAAAAAAGCTATGCATCCCCTCTGGTCTAGCAATCCCACTATCAGGTGTGTATCCCAAAAAGATCTTAAAAATGGAAAAGGTCCCACATGCAAAAAAAAAAAAACAATTATAGCAGCTCATTTTGTGGTGGCAAATAATTGGAAATTGAAAGGATGTCCATCAATTGGGAGAACAAATTGCAGTATATGAATATAATGGTGTATTATTGTGCTATTAGAAATAATGATCATGTAAATTTCAGGAAGACCTGGAAAGTCTCTTGTGAACTGATGCTGTATGAAGTGAGCAGAACCAGGAGAACATTTTACATAGTAATAGCAAAATTATGCAATGATCAACTTTGATAAACTTGAGTCTTCTCAGCAATATGATCATCTAAGACAATTCTAAGAGACTCATGATGAAAAATGCTATCTACATACAGAGAAAGAACTATGGAGTCTGAATACAGATTAAAGCATTTTCTTTTTTTCTTTCTCATGTTTTTCCCCTTTTGTTCTAATTCTTCTTTCACAACATGACTAATGTGGAACTATGTTTAATATGATCACACATGTATAATCTATATCAGATTGCTTTGAGAGGGGGAGGGAAGAAAAGAAAGGTGAAAAGAATTAGGACTCAAAATCTTATGAAAGAGAATTTTGAAAACTATGTTTAAGTGGAAAGAAATAAAATACTATTAAGTTGGAAAAAAAGAATTTCAGAGAAGAATCAAATGGAAGAGCTTTAAGAAACAATTAAACAGTAAGACTTATCTTAATCTGGGTCTCTGTTAACTTACTGGTATAGGCTGCTTAAGGAAATACAAACAGAGCTTTATAACCATTAGTTAGAAAACCTTGGACAAAGAAAGTCTGTAACTCTCTGCTAAACAGAAGCTTACTAGTCATAGCAGTTCCAAGAAAGAGAAGAAGGAATGGGCAGACATAAAGATAGTACCTCAGCTAAAGGTAAAGAAGGTAAATAGAGCACTGGGTCTGGATTCAGGAAGACTTGGTCTCAAACCTCACAGACTCACTAGCTAACTAGGCAAGTCACTTAACCACTCTTTGCCTCAGTTTCCTCAACTGAAAAAGGGGGGATGATTAAAACACCTACCTTAAAGGGTTTTGTGAGCATTAAATGTGATAGTATTTATAAAGCACTTATCACTGTGCCTTGCACAGAGTAAATGCATATTTCTTTTCCTTTCCTCTAGCTAGTGACAACATCTAAAGTAAAAGAGATGACTGGAAGATGTTGAAAGTACTACCTAAAAAGTTACAGACTTTGCCAAAAGAGAGAGGAGATATTGGATAGGGTGATGAATTCTTAGGGAGATGATGGATGGGGTAACACATTAACATAAAGAGAGCTGAAAATCACCTGGAGCAAAAACATGGCAATTTGCTGGTAGTCAGCACACAGTGATGATGTAGGTGTGATACATTCCTGGTTTTATGACCTGAGTCCTTTTGAGGAGCACATATACTACCTACTTTTTCATTTCTCTAGGTTTCCATTCCCTGAAAACCATGTTTATTCTAGTACTCCCAGTCTAAAGCCCATTCAGCTAGGAAAAAGAAAAAAAAATATTATTGCAATTGTTCAGACTTCTCAGAAATGACAGTTGTCATAATCTCATCCATCCTAGGCAATGATCCCAACCTCTTTTTGATGTTTCCCATTCCGCAAAAGGTGATATGATGACATTACTAGAAAATATTAGTAGCATTGGAATGTAATTGCCGTGGCAAATTTCTGGAAGTAATGAATGAAAAAAAACCGTTTTTGTTCTATGTGCCAAGTACTATCCTTAGGACCAGAGACAGAAATAAAAGCAAGACAAACCCTATAGTTAAATAGGTTACATTCTAATAAAAAGTAACTCTTAAAGTTAGAAAGCTAAGGTAAATGAGAAAGATAAGTACATAATTTAGCAATGGCTAGGTACTGTGTGCTGACCATGAGTAAGGTGATTTAAGGCAAAGAGATTTTGTTTTGTTTCAGTCATTTCTGGAATTTTCTAAATGAAGAAAAATAGCTTGTTTTAAATGTGAAAGATATCTGTAGAGAACATTAACTATTTAATATATTTGCAGACTTATAACACTTCATAATAGCTTAGAATAATATTATTGCTCCATTGTTACTGGTTGCATATTGCTGGAACAATTTGACACTTCTGATTGAAATAAATCGAATCCATTCCAACATGTATACCATGTATACAATGAGTACCTAATATTAGGCAGCCAGGTGTTACAGTGAAAAGTATATGAGACCTGGAGTTAGCATGATCTGAATTCAAATCCAGTCTCAGGCACTAAGTGATTCTAGACAACTTAATTAACTTCTTTGTGCTTCAATTTCCTCTGTAAAAATTGGGTAATGATATCCTTAGCTCAGTGTTATGAGGTTAAAATAAGATATTTGTAAAAACACTTTGCAAATCTTTAAGCATTATTACTGTGCATGAGACAGTGCGGTATCAAGGGTAGAGTCTTTGAATCAGGAAGACATGAATTTGTCACACATCTGATATATGCTAGCTTTGTGACCATGGGAAGCATCAAGACTCTTAGCACCTCAGAGAATTTTCTAAGACTTTCAGATGCAGATAAATTGATGATTGTATTGTGTTATTCCCACTCTGGAAGCTCTCTCTAAACTGTTGCTTTCACTGCTGAAATCACTGATTTGGACCAAGAAATAAACATTAAGAATACATATATGTTTTCAAATACAACTGAATATTTACATACCTGTTACATGCGCATTATATATCCGTAACTTTCTCTGTAATTCTATGCGTGAATTGCATATAATGCATGTAACTTTGCATATACAAAGTTCATTTGTAAGATGTAACTAAAATGAACTGTAGACCATAAGAGTAGTAACTGAATAAGCTCCATTTCTAACAGGGTGTTTTATGTAGTGTAAGAATAACATTTACTTTATTCCTTAATGTTGGGTGATAGTAGGAAACAGATGACTGCAAGGTTTTGTCACTGTGTAACTAAAGATTATTGGTTGAATATAAAGTATTCCAGCAAAGAATACACATGGAATAGGTCTGTAGCTTTTAATAAACATATCTGATGGATGAATTTGCTTCTTCTTATACTTAGTCAAAGGCTACTATGACAGCAAATATTTGACCTTGGTTTGTGCATCAAAAGATATCCATTATTTTAGCTTACCAGCTGATGGAGGATATAACCTACAGTGTATATTTACTGGTCAGTGATTATTTCAAATATGGAATATTAATGTACTGTTTAGTACATCACTATAAATATGGATCAGAATTCTTTAGGAATAACTTTCATTGAAGGGTATGCTTTCATGGATGGATTATGAAATAATGAAGAAACAATTACAAAAATCCTATATTTCTTCACAGTTTACTATTCTGAAAGCAATTGACCTTAGCCCACTTTGCACTTTGTCCCCAAACAAACCAGCAAGCAAGAAAACAGAAAATGAGATGTCATGCTAAAAACAACTTTCTATTACCATAAAGTCATATTTTTCCAGGCATACCTGGCATGTTAGGGTTGTTTTTTCTATTTTAGTTGTGATAACCAATCAAGCAACAACTTGGCAAATGTAATAACAATTTGGCAAAAGTACAATGATGTATTGAGGAATATAAATGATTCCTGAGTTCACTGCATTTCTGCATTTGGAAAGCTAAAAAATATGTAACCTAAAAGTAAGGCTAGCTATAGCTGTGGCCTAATTTGTGCAACAAGACCTTTTATGCAGGAGAGAAGGTAGGTTTATCCTTGTTAGGCATATGCTCAAAATTTCCATTTTCATTTTTTTTTTCACTGAACCTGCAATAGCAAAAACTCATTTCACAGGAGCTCACATGATCCCTTTTTTTTTAAAAAAAATTCACCTCCCTGTTCAGTGTAGCAGGTATAGTAAGCCTTCCAACTAGGCATAATGTAATTCAAATACCCATTAGAAAATCACCCTTTAGAAAGGAGCAGTGACTTCCATTATCTGCACTCCATTTGCAATTGAAAAGCACACTCTTGGGCTGCAGAAAATTCTGCAAGAATGACACTTGTTATAGATGTTGATGAGTAAACCCAGGTTTTGAGTTAAAGCTAAGCCAAGCTAAAGTGGGTGGGGGCCAGTAAGGATGAAATGTTGACTTAACAGTGGAGCCCTTTGTTTATATATAAGCATTTAAAAAGAGCTATGAAAACATTGAATCCACATGACAAGGGCTTTCAGTTTCCACTCTTGCAAAGGAACACAGAAAAGTAGTTTCTGATATTTAGAAAGAGGGCAGAGGACAAACACCCACCACAGCTACCACTTACATTGTTCAGAATATAATTTAGACATTAAATGCCTCAAACATAAACAGTCTTTTGCTGGAGGATGACATGAAAGTGTTGTTGGCCCAAAAAGACTTTCATTTACTACCAAGGAATATGATGTATTTGATATTCAACTCAAGAATGCTCTGCAATTTATTTGATCCAGGTTTGACCCATCAGTCAACCATTTCTCCCAAATATTATGCTGTGTGAGATATAAAGGGAGAACTAGCATGTATCTTCACCTCTATTTCTGAATCAGTCCCATCGAAGCATTCACTCTGGATATCTCTTGTTTCTTCTGGATATCTCCTGTTTCTTACCCTTCTCTCCTCTTGGAAATGTACCCAATAAACCATATACCAAGGAAACATTGTCCAATTCTACTTAGGCAAGCTAAGCCATTCCATTTTGAGGAATTCTGCCCTGAATAAGAGATGTCTTGTTGGGAAAATGAATGCAAAATAATTTCACATACTGTATCTAGCAGGTCTTAGATTATTTTTCACTCCCATCAAGTCATCAGTATCTTGCCACTTCCCCTATCATTTCATATGATGAAAAAACCTGATATAAATTCCATATCCATGGACACTGATCCCTGCAAAGCCATCATGTGAGATCTTTTTATATATCTTCTTGGGGACCAAGTTTGTTCTGTATTGTTTAAACAACTTCAGTTTTAATTATGTAATGGCAATATTTTTTTCTGTTTGCATTGTGATAACATTTGTGTATATTATTTTCCTGATTCAGAATATTTTATTTTGAATCAATTTTTGATGCATTTCCATATTCATCATACATGTTGCTTTTTATGGTACAATAATATGCCATTGCATTAACATATCATAATTTGCTTAATGACTCACATTCAAATAGATATCTATTTTGTTTCTTGTTACTATTATCACAGAAAAGTGCCACTATAAATATTTTGATTAATATAAAAGCCTTCTCTTTCTCACTCTTGGGTTATATGTATAGCATGTAATCACTACATTAAAGATATAGTGTAATATAGACATTTCAGTCATTATGTTCCCTAATTCCAAATTGCTATTTAGAATGACTGGACCAATTCACAGTTCCACCAGAAATTCTCTAGTATACTTGTCATTCCACAAATGAAACTATTCCCAACTATTTTTATGTTTGGAAATTTTCTGGATATGAAGCAAAACCTTGTTATTATTTAATAGAGTTTTTTAAAATATCTTTTTAATAGTTAATAGGCCTTATTCTTATTATTGGTGATATGGAGCATTCTTTCATATACTGGTTTGAAATGCTTCCTTTGAAAGCTTCCTTATATACTTTGAAGAAACTTCTATTGTGAATGATTTGGAGTCTTAAACATTTAAAAGTTTTAATTTTTTTTTTGGTTTTCAGTATTTATTTCCACAAGATTTTGAGTTACAAATTTTCTCCCTGTCTCTTGCCTACTCCCCTCCCCAAAATGGCATGCATACTGAATACACCTTTCCACAATCTACCCTCTCTTATATCTTCTCCCCATCCCCACCACCCTTGCTTTCTTATAAAGCAAGATGGATTTCTATTTCCCATTGCCGATATATCTTTTTTTCCCTTTTGCATGTGAAAACAATTTTTAACATTTGTTTTCAAAACTTTGAGTTTCAGATTTTCTCCTTTCTTCCCTCCCATAATGCCAAGCAAAGGCAACTTCAAAGGTTCAGATTTCTAGCATAGCAAACCCCATCTATTCAGCAAACATTCACAGAACAGAAAGTCAAAATAAAGTATAATTCATTCATTTAGTAAGTAAATTCTCAATTCAATCCAGGTACTATTCCACCCCTAGAGAGTACATTCATTTGATCAGTCCCAGTCTCTTCTCAAATGGAGATCATTTTCCAATCATAAACAAAGTACATTCATTTGGTCAATCACAGAGCACAAAAAGGCCAAAGGTTTCCCACCCCTGGACACAAAGTAATTACAATGGCATCCATTAACACTAAGCACTTTCTCAAAAGGGGCAGGAGAGCACAAAAGGCCATCTACCCTTAAGCCACAACAAGGTTAAGATATCATCCCAGCATTGAAAACATAAGGAAAGGCCTTTCTTTCATCTGCACTCAAGGCAAACCCTCAGCAATCTCAATTACTAGGGAGACAAGGCTCTCTGCTTGTAGAACAGTCCCAGAACCCCTGAAAATATCAGCAAGGCCCTCTTCCAGGATTTCTGTAAACATACCACAAGAAAATTCTCCTTCAGGGCTTCTGAACCAATAGCAAGATTCCAGGACGTCTATGACAGCAGCACTGTCCTTCACCAGCAGGTGAATCTGGCAAAACAAAGTCAAAACAGACAAACAAAATACTGGCATCACAGCCATGCCTTCTCAGTTCCTGGAAGCTCTAGGTGGTAGTTCTCAAAAGTCCTGGGCAGTTCCAGTTGGGCTCTCAGCAGTCTTTCAGCAACTCAGGCTCCACAATATTGGATACTGCTCTCCCAAAAGTCCTTCTGGCCTTCTCTGGGCTTGGGCTTCTCTCCCAATTCACAGCTCCTCCCAGTTTAGCCCTCTCTCTTCATATCAACAAGTCCATCCCACAAGTGGGATTCACAAGCTCTGGGTTTTAACACTCAATACAAAAACCAAGCCAATTCAGGGACATCTCCAAATTCCATTACCATTACACCTCCTCACCCACCCACACTGGGAAGACAAGAAATTCAATGTAGTTTATATATGTGTAAGTTATGTAAAATATTGTCATAGTAGTCATGTTGTGAAAGGCTAATTATTTTTCTCCCCATCTTATCTCATCCATTGTTTATACTATTTTCTCCTTTGACCCTATTCTTTTTCAAAATGATTTGCCTCCAACTACTCTCTCCCCCAATCTACCCTCCCTTCTATCATCCCCCCTCTTATCCCCTTTCCCCCTACTTTTCTATAGGGTAAGATACCCAATTGAGTGTGTATGTTATTCCCTCCTTAAGTCAAGCACAATGTGGGTAAGGTTGACTCATTCCCTTTCACCTTCCTGTTCTATCATTCCACTGTAACAGCTTTCCCTTTCCTCTTTTATGTGAAATAGTTTACCCTATTCTATCTCTCTTTCTCCCAATATGTGCTTCTTTCCCCTCGTATTTTTATTCGTTAGCTATCGTGGCTTCATATTTAACTCATCCTGTGTCCTCTGTCTGCACAAACACCAATCTAAACATACATATATACACATATGTATATATGGATTCATGTATATATGTGTGTGTACATATATGTGTATATATATATTCATATATATTCCTTTCAATCATCATCGTACTGAAGAAAATCACAAGAGTTACAAATATTGTCTTTCCTTGTAGGAATGAAAATAGTTCAACTTTAATATGTCCCTTATGATTTCTCTTTCCTGTTTACCTTTTCATGCTTCTCTTGATTCTTTCCATTTTTTATTTTTTTCATTTTTTTTGTAACAGTTTAATAGTATCTTGGTTTCTCATAAAGTCATTAGCTTCCACTTGCTCCACTCTAATTCTGAAGAAATTATTCTCTGCAGAATGCTTTTGAGACTCTTTCTCCATCTGGAAAATTCGACTTTTTAAGGCATTCTTCTCTTCATTGGCTTTCTGGGCCTCCTTTGCCAGCTGAGTTGATTTGCTCTTTAAGGTATCATTTTCTTCAGTCAGGTTGTTGACTCTCTTTTCATGACTTTCTCACATCATTCTCATTTCTCTTTCCAATTTTTCCTCCACTTCTCTTACTTGGTTTTCAAAGTCCTTTTTCAGTTGAT
>JAQQSW010020388.1:0-10864 GCA_028646575.1 Pseudocheirus occidentalis | reverse complement strand
GGAAAAAGAATCCCAAAAGCATTCTGAAGAGAATAATTCCTTCAGAATTAGAGTAGGGCAAGTAGAAGCTAATGACTTTATGAGAAACCAAGATACTATTAAACAGTTACAAAGAAATGAAAAAAATAGAAAGCAATGTGAAATATCTCCTTGAAAAAACCACTGACCTGGAAAATAGATCCAAGAGAGACAATTTGAAAATTATTGGTCTACCTGAAACCCATGACCAGAAAAAGAACTTGGAAAGCATCCTTCAAGAAATCCTCAAAGAAAATTGCCCTGATGATTTACAGTCAGAGGACAAAATAAAACTTGAAAGAATTCACTGATCACCTCTCCAAAAAGATCCCGAAAAGAAAACTCCTAGAAATGTTATTGCCAGGTTCCAGAATACCCAGGTAAAGGAGAAAATATTACAGGCTTCCAAGAGAAAACCATTTGAATACTGTGGAAGCACTATCAGGATAACCCAGGATCTGTCAGCTTCTACACTGAGAGATTGAAGGGCCTGGAATTCGATATTCCGAAGATTAAGGGAGCTGGGATTAAAATCAAGAATCAACTACCTAGCAAAATTGAGTATATTACTCTTGCTGAATAAAGCAGAGCTGAACAGAAAATTTGACAATCAAACACAGGAAGCATGAGATTGTAAACATTTGAAAGAAAGCATAAGGAAATAGTCAAATTTGAATTATTTACATACCAATATGAAAAAACAGTAATAGTAACTTATGAAACTTTTCTTAGCATGAGGATAGGTGAAGGGAATACAAATGTATATATATATATACTTACACATAGGTCCATATAGGAGGCTATATATGTGTATGAATACATATCTGAGCATGTGTGTATATGTGTATATAGAGGGTATAGGATGAATTGAATACGAAGACATGATACTTTAAAAGGCCAAATTCTGAGTTGGGAGATGACTAGAAAGAGAGGAGAGAAGGAGAGACAAAAGGGGGTTAATCATCCCATAGAGAAGAGGCAAGGGATAACTATTACAGTTTTACTTTCAATTACTCTCATGGAATTTAGCTTAGGGAAGAAATGGCATCAACTCTAAACTGGGTGTCATGCCACACAGGAGAGTTGCGGGCATGGGAATGAGAGGGGGAATGTTGGAGGGGAGGGCAGGGTCTGGGGGAGGGATGCTGGAAGCACACACTACAGTAAAAGGACAGGGACAGGGTAGAGAATAGAACAAGGCGGGGGAGAGGGATAGGAAGGAGAGACAGATGATCACTGTCACAATATGTCCACTATGAAGATGTCCTGTATAGTCACACATTTACAGCCTGTATTGAATTGAGTGCCCTTCCAGTGGGCGTGGATGACAAGGGAGGAATCGAAAGAATCTAGAATTTAAAATTATTCAGTACCTTCAACTAGGAATTAAGATATACAGGGGCTGGGATAGGGAGTCCCTCCCTGCCCTACCCGAAAGTAAGAGAGCAGAGCAGGGGAGGGACTTTACAGTGGGATTGCTGTTTTAGTGTTGGGGCTGGGGCAAGATGAGGAGAAAATTTGTAATTCAAATATATAATGAAAATGAATGATGTAAACAAGAAAACAAATAAAAAGTATTTTTAAAATATGACCTCAGACGATGTCTTGGACTCTCAGACTCACAAAAATACATAAAACTCATCACTTGCAGAAGGCAGCTCGGCAGCAGAGGCTTATCACGGCGGGCCAGGAGCCTAGGCCGGCCCAGTCTGAAGCCAAGACCGCAGCCAGGCCCGGGGCGGTGTGAAGGAGCTGAGCTGAGCCGAGCTGTGCAGCAGCCAGCCTGCAGGAGAGAAAGTTTGCAGCCACCAACACCTCCACATCTACTAAGGTGTGAAAAACAGGGATTGGAGAGGGGCAGCTCGGCAGGAGGGGTTCATTCAGGAGGCTATCAGACCGGCAGCTGAGACCAGCCTATCGTGAAACCACCACGTGGCAAGACCCCAGGGTGGTCAGGAGGAGCCGAGCCTCCCAAACCTCAGCAAGAATCTGCTTCAGAGATCTAAAGCACCTGAGGGTATCTTCAAATCAAGCAAACCAGGATGAGAGATGATCAGTGAAAGTGCACCTTTGAAACTTAATTTTGGGAAGGAAATGCAGTTCGGGCCAATCTGCCCCTGGGGCAAGGAAGCAGTGGGGGAAGGGAACTGCTGCAAACGGCAGCGGCCCCGCACTGGGCTGCTTCAGAGCCCCAGGCCAGCAAGTGTGGGGGTGCAGGATAAGAAGGAGGGACATACAATCAACCTCTCACAATATGCCCACCATGGAGATGTCCTGCGTAATTGCACATGTACAGCCTGTATTGAATTGTTGCTTCTTCCAGTGGGAGTGGGTGACAGGGGAGGAATTGCAAGAATCTAGAATTTAAGGCTATACAATCAAATGCAACGGGGAAACAATACATACGGGGACGGGGACAGGGAGACTCTCCTTGCCCTACTAGAAAGCTATAGGGGCATTGGAGGAGGACATAAAAGGGAACAGAATGTGGGAGGGGCTTTATGGTGGGATCAATGTTTTGGGCTGGGGGGGGTAGGGGAAAAAAGGGGAGCAAATTTGTAACTCAAAACATTGTGGAAATGAATGCTGTAAGCAAGAAAACAAATTAAAACAAAAAAAAAGAAAAGAAAGATATTTACAAGCAAATGAAAAAATTCACTATTGATTAGGGAAATGAAAATCGAAACAACTCTGAGGTACCACATCTCACTGGTCAGATTGGCTAAGATGACAAATCAGGAAAATGATAAATGCTGGGGAGGATATGGAAAAAATGGAACACTAATGCATTGTTGGTGGAAATGTGAACCGATTTAACCATTCTGGAGAGAAATCTGGAATGATGCCCAAAGGGTTATAATACAGTATATACCCTTTGACCCAGCAATACCACTTCTAGGACTGTATCCAAAAGATATCAAAGAAATGGGAAAAGGACCTGCATGTACAAAAATACTTATAGCATCTCAATTTGTGCTGGCAAAGAAATTGAAATGAAGGGGCAGCTCATCAATGGGGGAATGGCTAAACAAGTTGTGGTATATGAATATAATGGAATACTATTTTTCTATAAGAAATGAAGAGCAGACAGACTTCATCATAACTTGGAGAGATTCTATAAACCAATGCTGAGTGAGGAGAGCATAACCATGAGAATTTTGTACACTATTACAGACAAGTCATATGTATGATGACTAAATTTGATAGATTGAGCTCCTCTCAACAATACAAAGTTAGAAGACAACAACAAAAGACTCATGATGGAGAGGGCTATCCACATCCAGAGAAAGAACTACAGAGGCTGCAGATTGAAGCATAATATGTGCGTGTTTTGTTTTGTTCCGTCCCTTCTTTCTCAATTGTTTGCTGCTTTGGTTATATTCCTTTACAAAATGACTAATGATCAATGTGAAGGTATTTGTAGAAACTATATTTGAATACAGGCTGCTCTAGGGGATAGAGGGGAGGACAGCAGCGGGAAGAAAATTTGAAACTCAAGAGATTATGGAACTGAATGTTGTAAACTAAATGTAAATAAATAAATTAAAAATAATATTGTGCCCATTTTTCAAATGAAGATACTCAGACTTAGGGAAATGGTATATTCCCAGATAAACTTGAATGATGAATTCAGGACCTGGAATTCAAACAGAGGTCCAGCATTCTTGAACTATACAGGACATAATCAGAAAATCTTGAAGTTGCAAAGGAACTTCAGTGGGGTCAAACTCAAAGAGGGGCCTCCAAACCATATGGCAAAATCCCTGGGGCTACATACTGACTTACATTATCTATCAGTGTATCTATATATATCTGTCTATCTATCTATCAGTTGATCTACATCCCTTTTTATCTATCTATGTCTGCATCTATATAAATAGAATGCATTTTTTAATTTATTTGTTTAATTATATATTATATAACATAAATATGCATATATATGTATGTTTATATATTTATTTTGATACCTCACTTCTTAGCAATGACAAGGGTTGCAATGCTTCCCACATGTTTGACAGTTGCACAAATTCCCAAAGTATATTTTGATTTCAAGATTCATAATTTAATATATCTTTTTAGTGTTTTGACGTTTTCAAAGAACATACACACATAATTCTGGACAAGATAGGAAGTGCATAGGATATCTTAATGTAATAGGTGAGAAAAGTGAGGTGGAGAGATATGAATTCATTGGAATAAAATATTAGGTCAAGACTTAATTCCAATCAGAGTATGTGATAATGAAAAGGACACTGGGCTTGGGACAGAAAGGACTGGATTCAAATCCAGCCTCAAATTCCTAAGAGCTGTGTGACTGGAGGAAGTCAATGAACCTCTATGTGCATCAGTTTCCATCCATGTAAAATCAAGGTGTTAAATTTAACGAGCTCTCTGGTCCCTTTCAGATTTAAATCAAAATTATGTTTCCCACTACCAAATTCCATTACTTATACTTTTTACCTCCCAGTGTGATCTTTGAGGAAACTATTTACATTATGAGGGGGATGTAAAGTCTGTAACATTTTAACACACTTATCTCCCTAGTTCTGCACTTGATTGTTGGTTTGAAACACACACAATGCCCACTTTCAGTGCTGATTACAGTACCTTGGACAACTCCTTCAGGTAAACATCAGTGAAGTCCAGAGTCTCTTCTGAGTTTAGGTTTTCCTTATGTTGTTTGATCACATGTTCCACAAAAGTCACTAGCTTCTTCCATTTTCTAAACAACTTCTGGTGAGAACCTGGCATGAATTTCATTATATGAGGAAATACGTTGAAAAGCTAAATAACATAAAAGGGACAGGGGGAAGAGGGATGAGTGTCATTTCCTGTTAGGTTGTCCTATCTCTTCATCTTCCTCATCCTAAATCATGTCAGGTTCTTGATCTTATTCTGTGTCATGGAATTTACCTTAATTCTGCATCTAACAACTTCTGAAATACACCCTCTCTGTAATCACAGTTTTGTTTTGTTTTCTTTGCCCATACTGTTGGTCTTCTAACACCTAGGTAGGAGACCAACCAACTCTGTCTCCTACACCAGCCCTTTGGCCATCTTGATATTTTTAAATAAGTATTTCAAGATTATTTCAAGAGGTGAGAGCATCTTGGTCACATAGTAAATAGACCATTGGCCTTGGAGTCAGGAAACCTGAGTTCAAATGTGGCCTCAGACTTTTGACACACTTACTAGCTGTGTGACTTTGGGCAAGTCACTTAATCCCAATTGCCTTGCCTTCACACCTCCCCAAAAAAGGATATCTCCAATATAATCTAGACAGTGTCATTCAAAGAAGGAGGGGGAGAGAGTCTTTCCAGGGAAATTAATAACATTTGGGCCCATATTTCCTTGTTAGCCCCACAGAATTCCCTTCTTCTGAGTTTGTATTTTGCTCTTCTTAGTGAAATGAGGACTAATGTCATTTCTGCTTTCCCCCAGTTTTCTTCTATAGCCAAATTTCTGATGAATTAAGTGAAATTGTGAGCCCCTTTTTTTGGAATAGGGAAGGCAGAGCAATTGTAGTTAAGTGACTTGCCCAAGCTCACATGGTTAGTAAGTGTTAAGGGTCTGAGACTGGATTTGAACTCAAATCCTCTTGATTCCAGTGCTGGTGCTCTATTCACTGTGACACCTAGTCACCCCAGCCAGTGGTTCCTTTGCTGAGGCTCACTCACTGACCAACTAGGAGGAAGAGCATATGGACTGTTGGTGTAAGAGTTAGGAAGGCACGAGTTAGAATTCTGCCTCAGAAACTAATTAGCTTTGAGGCAAGTCATTAACCTCTCCCAGAGTCAGCTTCCTCATCTTGAAAAAGGTGATAATAATGACTCAAAGGGTCATTGTGAGGGATCTAAAGGAATCAGTCAATCAACAAGCATCTATTAAACACTTACTGTGTGCCAGGCACTCTGCTAGGTGATGGCCATTCAAAGGAAGTGGACAAAATGCCAGTCCCTGTCCTCAAGTAACTCATAATAGGAGAGGCACTATGGAAATAACTAGGCATATATGAGATATATATGGAGTCATTGAAATATAATCTCAGAGGGGAAGACGCTGGCAGCAGCAGGGCCTGGAGAGATCATCTTGCAGCAGGAGGTAAAAATTTGAGCTGATTCTTGAAGGAAGCCAAGAGGGAAAGGTGAGGAAGGAGACCATTCAAGGCAGAGAGGCAGCCAGTGCAAAGGCACTGAGGTGGGGCTAATGTATATAAAGCTGTTTACAAAGCATAAATGGAAGCACATAAATTATCTCTATCTGATTGTTTCTCTCCTCTATGGCTGTCTCATTCTGCTTCTCTAGTTACCTATCTATGCCTCTTGTATATGAAACTCCTCTCCCTTCGTCCCTCCCTCTATCCCTTTCTGTCTCTCTACGTCTCTCTCTGTCTCTCTCTATGTCTCTCTTTCTGTCTGTCTCTGTCTATCTCTGTCTCTGTCTCTTTTCCCTCTGTCTTCACTCCCTCTTTCCTATTTCTCTCCCTTATTCTCCCTCTCTCTCTTCCTCCCTCCCCTTTCTCTTTGTCTCTCTCCCCTTCTCCGCTCTCCTTTCTTCTGAGGAGCTAAGGACAAAATGATTGATTTCCTTCACATTCTGCACAGGATACATCTTCTCCATGAATGGGGTGCATTGCATGAAGACTTGTCAGGAGTAGGTGGGGGAAGGTAAAAACAGTCCGGGTGTCCCAGAGGAGGTGCGGAACTTGAGATCCCCCTCCTTCCTTCTTCCCTTTTCGGTATGTAATTTTAATCCCTTTTACGTTTTTCTTTTCTCAATCACCATTTGCATGTAGTTGTGCAGCAAATTTTTATATATACATCTCTATCTCTATCTCCATCTCTATCTCTATCTCTATCAATATACTTTTCACTTTTATAATGTGAGCCCCATCCCTCTTGCAAACTAGAGTGAGGGACAGTCAAACTTGGAAGGCTGTACATCAGCTAATGAATGGGACAAAGGATGGTGACTATAAGGCAGGCTCTGAGACTCCTTTGTGTGAATTTTCACCTAAACAGGACTCCATTTATCAACTAATTGGAGCCCAGGACAGTCCAATGTCCCACACTCGGTCCCTTTGTCTCTTTCCCAAGCTGAGCTTTAACCCCAGTCCTCAACCAATGAGAGCCAGAGACAGTAAAGAATTGCATCTTTATGAAATGAGGGTTTAAAAGACTACTCCATGGTGAGCTAGAAGTCCCCTTCTACTAAAATGCCTTGGAGAA
Organism: Pseudocheirus occidentalis; assembly: GCA_028646575.1. Classification (NCBI taxonomy): domain Eukaryota; kingdom Metazoa; phylum Chordata; class Mammalia; order Diprotodontia; family Pseudocheiridae; genus Pseudocheirus; species Pseudocheirus occidentalis. The sequence goes on along the minus strand of JAQQSW010020388.1, from coordinate 3,617 downwards.
GGGTGCCAACGAAAGGAAATAAATATTTTCCTGTTCACTGCAAGTTTGCCTCTGCTAATTTTTTGAGGTAAGTGGCTTGATTTTTGACCCACACATCTCTAGAACCTTTCCTTGTCTGGCTCTCCTGGCTTCTAATGCTGCCCCTACTCAATTTTCCCCCATTTTATGTATTTATTTGAACATACACTCATTTGAGAGTGTGTTGTCTCCTCCTACAGATTGTAAACCACCTGAGGTCAGGGGGTCTTTATTTTCTGTCAGTGTATATCTCCTACCAGAGAATTGACACACAGTAGGTACTTAATAAATGTTGGTAAAGATCTTGGAAAATGTAAACCTGTGGAAACTCCCCCCCCCCCACCTCATTATTTGGAAATCACGGTGTTCTGGGAAAGCATTGGGTCTCCAAAGCATATTCTTTTACGTCACTTTTTATGAAAATATTTTCCCCCTCCCTTTTCAGTCTCTTTTACACAGGCTGACACAGCTGCTGCCAGCCTCTCATACTTATTCCTATTTCCTTTCCCATGGAGGAAGTATGTAGCCCAATTGAGGCTGAGTCAGCTGTGCCCAGGACTCACTCTATTACCTGACATGCCCAGCTGGTTGAGAGGACCAAGGCATCATCCAAAGTCTTCAGCAGCTCCCAGAACTGAGAATCATGGTAATCAAAGCGATATCCAAAAGTTATGGAGCAGATGATATTGGAAACAGCGTTGTTGATCTGAAAGTGGGAGTCAAAGGGCTGTCCTGTTGAGTGGGAGAGAAAGGGGATAGGCTACACTTCATTTCACTCAGGTTCTATAAAGGAACACAACAGAGCTTTCTACCTTTTTTCTTAAACATGTTTTTCCTTGCCACCACCCCTATATCCCCTAACACAATCTGATTTATACTTGTTGCCCATACTTCTTAAATAGATGTGAAGAGAAAAAAGAAAAGAACATGCCCCCTTTTTAATGTTTCACTCAAGACATATGATTTGGCAACTTTTTTTTTGGCATAGCTTATGTATGTCACTTTGGACAAGTTACTTTGTCTGCCTTTGCCTCCACTTATTCAGCAGTAAAATGAGAGGGATGGGCTAGATGACCTTTGAGGGCCCTTCTAGTCTCTATAGATGACTTTGTAGCTCATATGTCACATGACAAGGGTTTTCCCATCTTTGTAATGGGCATGTGCACACATGTACATGCATATTCATACATGTATGTGCATGTATGTGTGTGTGTATGTGTGTGTGTATCCAACCAGGACTTAGCACAGTGCCTGGAATGGAATAGGAACTTGACCCATTTTTATTGATTGACTGAGTGACCTTAGGCAAGTCATTTAACTGCTCCACTGCTCAGTTTTCTGATCTGAAGAAGGGGAGGGAGGATTGGATTGCTGGGCTCCAAGGCTCATTTTTATCTTAAATCTATCATAATAACAGGAGAAGGGGAGGAGAAAGGGGAGGTAGATGAGGATGGGAGGAGAAAAAGAAGGAAAAAAAGAATAGAAAGAGAAGGGAGGGTAGAAGAATGAATGTCTACCATAACAATGTGAAAAGTAAGGTAACTTGGATAGACTTCAGAACATGGATCAATGCAATAGCAGCCAGAATTCCAGAGGATGAATGACGATGCGTTAATGATGATGGCTGCTACCCACCTCCCCATAGACAGACAATTGTCTTAGGTTACACAATGAGATCTGTGTTTCTGGGCATGGATAATTTGACTCTTTATTTTACTTGACTACTTATATTTGTTACTAGGCTTTCATTTTTTCCTGTGGGTGGAGGAAGAAAAAAATGCTTAATATGAAAAAAATAAACTTTTAAAAAATGGAGATTGATATGTATGCATATATATGTGCATATGTAATCATACATATGTACATGTACAAACATGTATACACATACATACATATCTAGGTCTACACCTATCTATATCAATTCTCCCCCCCCCCCCAAGAGGAGAAAGAAGAAAGCAAGGCGGAAATGAAAAAAAAGAAAGAGGAATGAAGACGATTCTGAGAACAGGAAATAGATGACTGAATAAGTAGAAAAGATGAAGGATGATTAGGAAGAAAAAAGAGAGAAAGGCAGCAAGAGAAAACAGAGGCAGAGTTTGTGTACATGCATATGTGTAGGGAGTTCCTGGAGCAGCCAGTCAGGGCAGCACTCCTTGTGTGACATTTGAATAACTGAAGTGGGTCTATGTGTTAATGGCAGAAAATTATTATTATGGCATTCAAGATAATGAACCATCCAAGGTTCTTTTTTTTGTTTGCTCTGTCATATCTATCTGGAGAACAATGTTGGGTCTATGAAAACATTCTCTGGAGGGGATTCTGGGAAGATGGTAAAGAAGATCAGAAAACTTTTGACTCTCTATATTTCTTCCACAAAAAAGATGGAACAGAATAGCAGAAATAAACACTGGGTAAAGAAGTTATCCTCCTATGACAGTTTGAAAAGACCCTAGGAAAGACCCAACCTCCAGGGGAAGAGATTGGGCCTGAGGGAAGTGCAAACACCTCCAGGATGATTCTGCAGAATCAACAAGCAATAACCCCAGCGGGCACCTGCATTGAAGGGCAACCTCAGACTTAGAAATTTTCATTTGTGTATGTTTGTGTGGCAGTGAAGGGGGCTGATTGCTGAGCAGAAGACTGAAGGACCTTCCACTCTTGAGGGACACCAGACATAGTTGTGTTGACCAGATGCATTGTGGGCTGTGGCTGTGGCTGTGGAAAGAAGAGGGAAGAAGAAACACAGACCTGCTGAGAGCAGTAGTAACAGACAGACCCTGTTGGCTGTGACCACTTGCAGAAGAGCAGAGTCCATGGTTTCAGTTCTGCAGCAGAGAGCACAGAAAGAGTTTACAGCCACAAGGGAACAAGATAATTTGTGTGACAGTGTGGCTGTGGGCTATAGTCCTTGCTTCAAAGGAGAGAGCTGAAGGTAGATTTCTGGGATACACTTCAGAATATCACAGTAAGAAAGACCTGAGACTTGGGGCATCATTACCCATACCTTGGAACTAAAACTTGATTATACTAATAGGTGCTAAAAAGAAAATGAAACAATAAAGAGACAAACAAATGAGATGATTAAGTAAAGGAGAAAGAACCCAACCATACATAGTAAATGAGGGACTAGAGAAGATCCGACTTTCTTTTTTTATTAATTGCATAATTTTAATTTATTGTCTTGATTACATCATTCATTTCCAGTTTTGAGTTACAAATTTTCTCCCCCTCTTTCCCCTACCCACAAGGCCAAAACAGTGATCCCACCGTGAAGCCCCTTCCCACAATCTGTTCCCTTTTATGTCCTCCTCCAATGCCCCTCTAACTTTCTAGTAGGGTAGGGAGGGTCTCCCTACCCCATTCCCTGTATGTCTTATTTTCCACTCGCATTTGATTGTATAGCTTTAATTTCTAGATTCTTGCAATTCCTCCCTTGTCACCCACTCCCACTGGAAGGAGTAGCAATTCAATACAGGCTGTACATGTGTAATTACTCAGGGCATCTCCATGGTGGGTATATTGTGAGAGGCTGATTGTATGTCCCTCCTTCCTATCCTGCACCCCCCCTTGTTTTGTTCTCTACCCTGTCCCTGCCCTTT
>JAQQSW010020387.1:0-10864 GCA_028646575.1 Pseudocheirus occidentalis | reverse complement strand
TGTGTACAAATTTTTCCTGGTTCTGCTCTTCTCACTCAGCATCAATTCATATAAGCCTCTCCAGGTAAGTATGAAGTCAATCTCCTTCCCATTTCTTATAGCACAATAATATTCCATCACATTCATATACCATAACTTGTTCAGCCATTCCCCAATTGATGGGCATCCCTTAAATTTCCAGTTTTTTGCCACCACAAAGAGAGCTGCAATAAATACTTTTGTACATGAAATGCAAGCTTCTTGAGGGCAAAGGTGGTCTCATTCTTTATTTGCTTCCCAGACACTCAGAACAGAGTCTGGAACACAGTAAACACTGAATAAATGCTTGTTGTTCCATTAATAGACAAGGAGCTGGACCAAGATGAGAATGTGAAGAGAGAAGGTTGGATGGCAAATGGGGAATGTGCTTTTAACCACCAACAGCAGCAGCTAATTGCTAACTAGTACATAAAGCCCACTCTCTACTTTTTATCTCTAGTATTCTTCTGGTGAAGCCACCCAGCTATGAATCATGGAGCATTACAACCTCTGAAGAATCCAGATTGAAGGTCACCCAAAGGGAAGCAGAGAGATAGAGGTATGCTGGGCAGAAATAGGTTCACGAAAAGATGTGTCATTGGAAAAGAAGGCCGGTCAATCAATCACTTAGAAGACTAAGGAGGCAGCAGCTTGGAAAACTCACTGGCATCCACCAAATGAAAGCTTGAGACACATACCACACCACTGTGGTAAGGTACATGTGGATGGAGCCCACAGTTCAGGGAGATCTCATATCCACCAACTACTGAAATGTAAGAAAATGAATAGAAACACTAGCTTGGCTGTAAATCTTATAATTCTACATTTAGAGCAAGAAGCCCCCTGGGGCAGCTGGTAAATGTTTAACAACTGGCTGTGGGTAGGGGGGACATATAAAAGACATACTTGCAAGTTTAATCGGCATTAACATTTTCTCCATCACTTTCTTAACTCTAGACAAATGACAAAACAATAAATTGAGCTCTGATTTGTAGAGTTTGCCAATTTCTGAGATATGTGTTTACACTGAAAATTTAACATCTGGCTCTCACCAGCCAATATGAACTAGCTCCAGCATAGCCCTAGGGACCATCTCCAATATTCCTAGCAAGTGGTCAAAGACCTCAAGTGAAGTCAAGAGTAGACTCTGCCTCAAGGCAAGCCATTCTTCATTCTGACCCTTGAAAGTATCAGAACAGACTTCTTGACATCAGGTCAAATGTCTCTTTCTCTGCAATTTCCTGCCTTTTCTCCCAGTTCTCTGCTTTCTGCCATCTTCCTCAAGACAGCCTCCTCTCCTAAGACTTGTCTTCTCAAGGATAAGCACCCCAGTTCTTTCAGCAGCACCTTGTAGATTCCCTGGTTACCCTGTTCCTATAACAAGAACAGAGTCAAGGCTGATAAACAGATTGATAGAATTGAGAATTGGTAGGGATCTCAGAGAGGAACTAAAAATTAGTCATTTATAAAACAATTGTATATTTCAAAAGACTAATTTAAAATTTGACCAACAAGGAGAATCAGGAAACATGACTGCAGCAAAATCAAGTGCCCACTTTGTGCCAAACACTGGAGAGAGAGAAAGAGAGAGAGAGAGAGAGAGAGAGAGAGAGAGAAGGGAAGGGAAGGGAAGGGAAGGGAGGGAGGGAGGGAGGGAAGGAAGGGAAGGAGAGAGGGAGGGAGGGAGGGAGGAAGGAAGGAAGGAATCCCCTTATTTTACAAAGGAGGAAGTTGAGGTAAAGAGTGCTACCACACAGGTGATAGATCATGAAAACAGAATTTGAACACAAAACTTCTGTCCCCAAAGGGATAGTTAACAGAGGTATTTATCCCACTATCTTGCACATCTCTCACTCAAGTGTAAATCTCTCTCTTGGAGGGATGATACAATAAACCATCATAGGCCATTAGCATTTTAGCTCAAAAGAGTTTTTCCGACCAATCATGCTTGTCTTCCCAGGAGGCTGATGAAGAAAAAAATGGAGACAGGCAAGTCTTAAAGAGGGTACAGGGCTAGAAGTGCAGCTCTAGGAGGAGAAGCTCCTTCAGTCTTGGCAAGGAGCCCTGAGAGAGAACCGTGGGGCCAACAGAAGCACACAGGAGACAGCATTCCCTGGTTGGCAGCTTTGTCAAGACCCTGAGAAGAGCACACCTGCCTGGGAGTTGGCATACATGGTGCCAGGACTCGCTATGACTTTACTTACTGTGAAAAAGGTCAGAATCAACATACATTAATTTTTAATCCCTCCCTTGAATTGCTCCCCAGGAGTGCATTTGCCAGTGCAATCTTGCCAGACTCCAGCTGCCACTTGCCAGGACGCCAGTGACCTTCTCAAACTCAGTGGGTGCCCTTAGCTTTATCCTTCCACACTCTCCTCTCTGTGCACCACAGCCCATCACAAAAGCCAGTGGAGGCTCCTGGATTCATCTCACATAGAGTGTTTCCATTCAATGAGCATCTAGGAACAACTCCCATTTCTTCAGAACTTCAGAGTTTCCAAAGTACTATCTCTAAGACCCAAGGAGTCATGTAGTAGAATGAACTGGAGACACCCTCAAATGCAGCCCTTAATAAATAGAAGAGGAAACCGAGGATGGGGCGGGGCACTTGCCCTCGGTCCCACGCAGATGGTGTCTAGCAGGGCTGGGATTCAAACCCAAGTCCCTAACATAGAGCTTCCATGGTCCCTGTCCTTGAGGGGCTCCCAGTCCAGGTGTTGAGATAAGATCAGCACTTCTGGGATTCAATTCCACAAATTGAATTGGAACAATTAGATGATAATATAAGAGCACAAAAAAAAAAACAAATGTCAGAATGAACTGCATATGGTGAAAGTGTTCATTCACACCATGAGTAACTCAGCTTTAGAAACAAGTTCAAGACATTTACATCTTCATAAGTTTGCAGAACTGCAGAGATCAAGAAATCTCTTAAAGAGTCCAACCCCCTCATTTTACAGACAGGGAAACTGAGGTTCCAGCAAAGGAAGGGATTTTGCCTACAGTCATACATTTAGCCAACAGCACTGTTGTGATCAGAACCCAGGGTTCATAGGTCCCAGTCCCAGGTTCTCTCACTACTCTTTGAAGTGTGTCTGGTCAGAGCCTAGTGATCTCTTACTGCCAGGATTCCTTGAGTTCTGATCCATTCTGAAAAAAGGAAAAATAATAGTAGGAAAGAGTTCAGAAGTTGTCGGAGACCTGGAAGTCACTGATCTTCTAATACAGGCTCAGAACTGTCCAAGATTTAGATGTACTCTGACCAAGACCTCAGGCAGGTTACAACACAGTCCAGAACAACAGAAACACATGAAGAAACACAGGGAAACCCAATGATGTGTGTGGGATCAGATTTATACCATTGCCTTGCTCTGGTTCATCTAGTCCAAACTCCTCATTTTATGTAGGAGGAAACTGGGCACAGAGAAGAATGGGCTTGACCAAGTTTTCATAAGCAGTAATAGAGTCACCCTTCCTCTCTTTTTTCCTTTTTCTCTCTCCCACTTTCCTCTCTCCTGCAGTTATATATCATGAATTTATAGAACGTGATAGCTCACCATTTTTATTGTGACCTTCCCCATCAGACTGAGAGTTCTTTGAGGGAAGAGGCTATCTGTTGCCTCCTTTCACACCCCCAGAGCTTATCACAGGGTCTGGATGATAGTAGGTGCTTCATAAATTCTTTCTGTCTCACTGACAGCAACCTGGGAGCAGGAGCATAGATGAAAAGGTGTTAGAAGGTTCCTTGTTTATCCATCCTTGAAAATATCCTAATTATTAGCTGATGGATCATTAGGCTCTAACTAACTAGAATTGGGGGGGGGGGTTACATAATTGTTACTCATCTGTCCCTACAATCAGCTCCAACCAGGGTAAAATATGCCTTGAGAAAACGAGCAGCCACAAATCACATGATTAAGGTGTGACAACAGCTTTCTACTGTTAGAAGTTTGGACTTCCTTGACTCCAAGTTAACTTGTCCCTAGAAAAAATGAGATCTTTTGATTGGAACTCAAGCAGAAGACAGGGCTTAAAGTGCAGGTGCTATGAGGTGACCTCCTGCCCTCAAATCACAGAAATCACCTGCAGATCTTTATCCCTGGGTAATGCCTCTTAGGTGTATTAATTACACATAACCCAACAATGACAATTAGCATTCTTAAGACCTAAACATCTTCTCTAGTCTCTCTGTTAGTGCAAATCTTTTTTTAAAAGTGGGACAATAGCATCAACTCTGCCCTTTCTCTTCCTGAGACATCAGAGAAAACCATTGGCAACAGGCATCCCACATCCTTCCTTCCTGTTCTCTTCTAGGGACTGAGAAAGAGGCCTGCCTGGACCCATGGCAGGTGCTGATTGGGTCTCCTGTACCATATTCTTCTTATGTGCCTTCTGTCTTTAGTCCAAACAATCATCTTCAATGCTGAAATTATGAACATGAAGTATACAGAGAAGCCCAGGAAGACTTCTAATAACTGATGAAGAGAGAAGGAAAGCCCATACCACAATAACTTCAACAATGTCAAAGGAAATACCAACAACCACCAAATAAAGAAAACTCTGAGCTGGGCAAGGATAGTGACCAGGTTTCTCACCAAAGAAGAAACACAAGAAGGCATTTCCTTTGATTCTTTGCAGAGACAAAAGACTTTGAATATGGAACATTGCATATAATATAAACTTGGTTAGGTTCAGGAGCAGCTAGATGGCTCAGTGGAGAGCACTAGGCCTGGAGTCAGGAGATTCATATTCCTGAGTTCAAATCTGATTTGGAACACTTACTAGCTGTGTGACCCTGGGCAAGTTACTGATCCCTGTTTGCCTCAGTTTACTCATCTGTAAAATTAGCTAGAGAAAGAAATGGCAAAACATTTCAGTATCTTTGCCAAGAAAATCTAAATTGAGGTAATAGTAGTATACAACTGAAAAAAACTGAACAAAAGCAAATAACAAATAGGTTAGATGACCTTTGTTTCTCTCTTTTCTAATTTTGTTATAAAGGATGGAACTCTGAAATGTATGGGAAAAGGACAGTTATACTGGGAAATGCAGGTGAAATAAAAACAAAGACATCAACAAAAAGATCACCTTCTTGATATATACAAATTTCTTTGTTCATTGCTTTAGATAAATTATCTCATTCATTCCTTGCAACAACCCCAGTAGTAAGGCATTATTAGCTTTATTTTACTAGTGAGAAAACTGAGGCTCAGAAGAGTCAAGTTGGGTGGTTGCCTTTGGGGCTACAGAAGCACTGCAGCCATGGCTATCCGGTACTCCATGGCCATGGGCCTCAACAAGGGCCACAAAGTTACCAAAAACATTCTGAAGCAGCAACACTGCCGCCACCATGGACATTTGACCAAACACACAAAGCTCGTGAGAGATATGATCCGGGAGGTGTGTGGATTTGCCCCTTATGAAAGGCGGACCATGGAATTGTTAAAAGTCTCCAAGGATAAGGGAGCGCTTAAATTCATCAAAAAAAAAAGGGTGGGAACTCACATCCGAGCCAAGAGGAAGAGAGAGGAACTGCCATGAGGAAGGTTGCTGCCAAGAAGGACTAAACTGGACCCTGTCAACCCTCCCTCCACTTAAACAATAAAGATTTGACAAATAAAAAAAAATTTTTAATAAAAAAAAAGAAGAGGCAAGTTGACTAAATCAAGATCACACAACTAGCAAGTGACAGAACCAGCACTCAGAGCCAGATCTCCTAACTCCGCATGTCGTGTTCTTTCCACTACATGACATTGTCATCTCGGAGATTCTTTTAATCTACAAGGAGCAGCAAATGCAGTGTTAAAAACATAAACTGCTCTTGGGTGGAGGCCCAGAAGTTTAGAACGACCTAGCCAAGAGGCTGGACTCCACACTCTGAGGAAATAGAGATTCAAAGAGTTGTGAGAGTTATGAGGTAGAGCCTCATCAACATCTTTATAGACTGTGGCCCCCAGAACTGAACCCAATATTCCAGAGGTCGTAGATATTAGATGTTGTTTGGGTTTTTTTTTCTTTTACCACATCTGTGATTTCATTGACATAGTCAACCAACTAGAATTTATTAAGCACCTACTATGCACCTAATCACTGCGCTAAGTGCTATAGATACAAAGTAAAGCAAGACAATTCCTTTTCTCAAGTAGCTTGATCTAATGACGGAAACAACACACAAACAACAAGGTACAAACAGAGTATATGCAGGCAAATTGGGGACAGGTTCAGAGAGAAGACACTAAGATTAAGGAGGAATGGGAAAGGCTTTTACAAAAGATTGGACTTCAGTTTTCACTTGAAAGAAGTCAGGTAACATATGTACAAAAATATTTATTGCAGCTCTCTTTGTGGTGGCAAAAAACTGGAAATTAAGGGGATGCCCATTAATTGGGGAATGGCTGAACAAGTTATGGTATATGAATGTGATGGAATACTATTGTGCTATAAGAAATGGGGAGGAGACAGTCTTCATATTCACCTGGAAAGGCTTATACAAACTGATGCTAAGTGAGAAGAGCAGAACCAGGAAAAATTTGCACACAATCACAGACACATTGTATGTGTGACAACCAACTTTGATAAACTGGACTCTTCTCAGCAACACACAGGTATGAGACAATTCTACAAGTCTCAGGATGGAAGGAGATATCTGCATTCAGAGAAAGATTTAGAAAGACCAGAGTTTAAATGGAGACTGAAGCAATCTACATGCTATTGTTCTTTTTCATGTTTGGTTTTGTTTCTTTTTTTCCATTGTTCACTCCATTGGTTACAACCCTTCTTTACAACCAGACTAATGTACAATGTGAAAGTATTTGCAGATCCTATACTTAACTGCATGCCACCATGGCAGGGCCGGGGGCAGGGGTGAAGGGAGGGGAGAAAAATTGAAACTCAAGTGAATGTGGAACTGAATCTTGTAAACTAGAAGTAAATAAACAAGTCAATGCAAAAAAAATTAAAATGAGATATTGATGATATTTTAAAAAAAAAAGAAGTCAGGTAAGCTGGGAGGTAAAAATGAGAAGGAAGAGCATTTTAAGCATGGGGATTACCATGCACAGAGTTGGCAGGCAGAGTGTCTTAGAGAGAGGCCAGTGTCTCTGGATAAAGTGGAGTAAGGTATTATAAGACTAGAAAGGTGGGGAGGTTATGAAGGCCTTTAAAAGCCAAACAGAGGATCTTATATTTGATTCTAGAGGTAACAGAGAGAGGTTGGAGTTTATTGAATGGAGGGATGGTATAGTTAGACTTTCACCTTAGGAAAATCAATTTGACAGTTGGATGGAGAGTAGATTGGGCGGGGGGGGGGGGAGGAAGATTTGAGGCAGGCAGACCCACCAGTAGGCTATTGCAATAATCCAGACCTGAAGTGATAAGCTCTGCACCAGAGGGGTGGCAAAATCAGAGGAGAGAAGGGAACACATTTGAGAGAGGTTACACAGGTAGTAATAGAAGACTTTGGCAGTTGATTGTATATGAAGGTTTGAGCCTGGATTTGATGGGGAGGATGGGGAGACTCTTCAAAGTTATAGGGAGGTTAGGAAGAAGGGGAAGTTTGGGGAAAAGATAATGAGTTCCATTTTGGACATCTTGATTTTAAGATGTCTTCAGAACACTCAGTTTGAGATGTCCAACAGGAAGTTCAAGATGCAATTGGACATTAGGAAAGAGGTTAAAGCTGGATAAATAGCACTGAAAATCACCTGCATAGAGAAGTTCACTGAAACTCCTGGACCTGAAGAGATTACCAAATGAAACAATCTAAAGGAAGAAAAGAAGAAGGTCCAGAGCAGAGCCTTAAAGGACACCCACTGGTAAAGGATCCCCTTTAACTGATACAGAATAACAGTACTTATGGTCTTGAGAGTTTTTAGGGCACTTGCCCAGGGCCACACAGCCAAGATGTGTCTAAGGCAGGGCTTGAATCCACACCATCCTGGCTCACATCGGTGCCAGATCTCTAGCTCCATATAATGCCAGTTACTTGCTAACCCATACCTGCCTCCAATTGCCTTCCTCAACTGCCATCCTCCTCCAATGCCTCATCATTACATGGAAGAGTTTTGGGGGAAAAAAATGTCAGTTGAGCAAAAGTTAAGACTGATCCTCCCAGGCTAAGAAGTCTTCAGGGATGAACTTGTTGAACAATAGTGGGCTGAAGACCTCCCTGAGGAAGTACAGAGAAGTTCATTGCCAAAGGATAATTTTTTGCCATTAAACTGCCTACCAATATATGAAAAGTTATGATATCCTGTAAGGAATACTCATGCCAGGACAAGCCTGGAACCCTTTAAAAGTTAAATAAATTAATTTCATCTCGTGGGGTCTAAGATGTTCAGGGATTCTGACTTTGTCATCCAGCTCATCAGCTGTCTCTCCTGGCTTTGTGTCATCTGCAAATCTTTCAAAGGCCTTCTATTACCTCTATGATGTGATACAAAATCCTCAGCCTGGCATCAAAGACCCTTCACAATTTGACCTCCATCCTTTTCCAGCATTATCTCATGAATGTTCCTCTTCAGACATCTCTGTTCCAAGCCAGCTGCCCAGTCAGCTGGTCTCTTATTCAACAATCCATCTCCTACCCTGGTACCTTTGGATAGTGTCCTCTAAGTCTGGAAAATATTCTTTCTTCACCCCTACTTTCTAGAAATCTTGACTTCCCTTAAGTAATAACCTCCTCCTCCAGATGCTTCTTCCTCCAGGAGGACTTTCCTGATACTCCCAGTGATATTGCTCTGTCCTACTTGAGATCACTTTGTATTTCTTTTGTATGTGTCTTGTTACTGTTCTGCACATTTGTTATACATCTCCAGTAGAACTAAATACATAGAGAAAAGGGACTTTGTGGTAGAAGCCAACATTTTTCTGAACTGAATTAAATTGAAAGGGGTTGATTTGAATTTGACCCACATGCCAACTATGCCTTCATCCAAGCAACTGGTTTTGGTTTTGGTTTTGTTCTTAAAGATGAATAGCACCAAATGAGGTTCCAATTAGAATATGGGAAGAGATTTTTCCTTAAGGACCAGCAGAGCACAGAACAGATACAGAGCACCCCTCACTGAGAAGTAAGCAACCTCTCTCTGACACAAAAGCCTTCCTCCTCCAGATGCAGAGGGACTGAGAATTTCCCCACAATTTCCATCTCCACCCTTTTTCCTTCTTCAGAAAGGTGCTTCTCTTTTTCAAAGAGAAACCTGGAACCATTATTTCCTCTAGCCATGAACTCACACTTGCCTAAGCCTTCATTCTAGACAGAGCCAGAACCTTCCATATATGAGTTAACATAAATTGAGTTGAATTGAATTCTGGTTCAGAATGGACCCAATTTGGTTATTTATGATATAGGCCAGGAAGGAAGGACAAGGAAAAGCAAGAAGGACCAGGAGAAACAGAAGTCAATGAATAGTAAAAAAGTAAATGAAGCCAACAAAATCATTCATTTATGAAGTGTCCACCATGGGCTGTGACCAGAGTCTGGTCTAGGTGTTGGTGGAATCTAGAAGGTAAATGAAAGATATATCCAGGTAACAATACACAGTATTAAAGAAAAAGTGCTTTAGAGAAACATAAGCATGATCCCAGGGGAAGGTTACCAATCATGGGATCAGGGAAAGTTTCTAAGAGAAGGCATATGAAGAGGTAGTAGCTTAACTTGTGAGAGTCTCGGGTTTCACTTGACCCCAGATCTTCCTGACTCCAAGTCCAGTGCCCTGCACATTATGCCACAGACTTTCCCTTATACCATGAAGTTTTCCAGAAAATGTTGTCTACTGGCATGGGATAGACTCTGCTTTACTTTTTTATGCCTCCAATATCCTCTCCTCTTAGGATACTGAATGAGACCTTATACAGCTTCTTCCCTGAGCCCTTCATTTTAGAGGAGGAGAAACTGAAGTCCAAAGAGGGGGAGGTCAACCAGGAGACTAAATAGAAGAGTCAGAAATTGGACCCAAATAGAGGCGCTTTCCACGGCATCACATGCCCCCTCTTCACCTGCTGAATTTCCACCTATCCTTTGAAATCAAATCCACGTTCCAAGCCCTCTGGAAAACCTTCCCTGAACTCCCCAGGGAGTCACAACCTTCCCTTTCAGACCTCACATAACCTTCCATTTACTCCCTCTAATCAACTTAAACTGGACAGCCGTGCCCTGAAACTCTTTATATTATCATTTCATCCACCCAATAATCTGGGAACTCCCTGGGGGCGTCTCTGCATCTTATCTAAGCCCTGTGTGTCCTTCTGTGACCAACACAAAGCTCAACCCACTAATACAAATCACTTTATTTATCAGCTACAGAAGGCAGCTCCAAATTTCTGTCTCCTGCTCCTACCCTGGGTTCCTGTGGATGCTGCCTTCCCCACAGTGGTGCTCCAGAGATTTATGACTCTACCAGGAGCAGGGACTGTTATGTGTGCAGGCCTTTGAAAGTAAACTGCATGAGAAGCTACATAATTCAATTATTGAAAATCAATGCATTCATCATTTTCCAAAGAGCCACAAATGTAATAATGATATGGAGATTTTCTTCCTTTCATCCATTCAGTTACATGATGTTTCCTACACTGGTAGAACTGGAACGGGCACCTTGAGGACCACAAAGATGAGTAAAGCAAACCCCTGCTCTAGAGAGCTACTTCCCTCCCAATACCCTTAGATCACTCCCCACTATGCTCTAAGGGTTCTCAGGTCCCTGGCAGAGGAGGGACCATCTGGGGCAAGAGGGAGAGATGAGAGAATGACCAAGACCTCCATGGATGTCTGGACCACTGGGAAATTGGTATGCTGGTGTTCTTCATGTCTCAAACACACACACACACACACACACACACACACACA
>JAQQSW010020386.1:0-10865 GCA_028646575.1 Pseudocheirus occidentalis | reverse complement strand
AGTTTTCATGCTGACTCCCTCATGAAAATGGAGGAAAGGAACTGTCTTTTCCCTTTCTTTGTATCCCTTGCACTTAGCACAAGACTCTGCACAGAGTAGGTACTTAATAAATGCTTACTGGCTGATTCACTGAAGGGAAACTCCCAGCTGGCACTGCTTTTAATTTTTTTAAGTAGTAATGTCCTGAAAAAATATCTTCAATGAAAGTACCTGAATTTTCTACCTCCTTCTGATATTCAGAAGAAATTCAATAGAAATTTTTAACAATTATGTAATTTATTTGGCAATGATAAGGATAAACTTTTAAAAATACAATTACCTCTGGTAGGATTGAAAGGCTTCTTGGGCTTAAATTTCTATACTGTTTCAAAATTTACAAAGTATTTTCCTGAGGCAGAGGGGTAAAGTCAATTACCTCTTTTCACATAACAGTTTAAATCTGGATTGAAACTAGGCCTCCAAAGCCAACACTTTTTCAGTATGAATTCTACCTCACCATAACATACAAATTTATTAAAATTCAATTGTTTACTTTTCAGTCCTAAAGTATGAAAAGGAATGGGAAGTGTGATAAGTAAATGTGGTAACCTAGAGGTGAGATGACTGGTTCAGAGGCCTGGGGCAGCAGAACATGAAGAACCTAAGAAAGGTAACAAAGTCAGTCAAAAACCAAAGAGAAACTTCAAAAAAAAGTTTGCTTTGGGTCAGGAAAGGGGAAGAAAAGTTTTATTCACAGAAGTATAGAATTTAAAAGCTAAAAATGTTCTTAGAGATGATTTAGTCCAATCCCTTTATTTTACAAATGAGAACGAAGGCCCAGTGTAGGAAAGTGACTAATCCAAAGCCATATGGAGCAGTGGTAAACCCATGAATAAAAATTACACTTCCTGAATCCAAGTTCAGTGTTCTTTCCTTCATGCCAATGATTTCTAAAAGCAGTTATGCTATTATAATATACATATACGTTATAATATTAAAATTTTTATAATGGCAATTCAACAAATGTTATTAAGCACCTCTGTGTAAAACACTATGCTAGCCCACTGATCGCTCTATCTCCTGCAGTCTTATCAGCAGGGTCCACCTGTTGGGGGAAGGATATAACCTTGGGTAAGAACACCATCATATAGGGAAAAGGAAGAGGGGAAGGAGTCAACAGTTCATCTCCCCCCTAAAAAAAAGGCTAAGGAGCACGGTAAGGCACTGGCTAGTTAATAAAGTATCTTAGACAGTTTCCTACATTTTTTCCCTGCACCTATTCTTGGACTGCATGGCCCTATGCTATGAGAATGTAAGATGTGACTCGGTGCATGTATACTCTGATTAAGTCTTATTATAGGTTCAATAGGCTCTCTGTATTAGCCTGGGAATCTAATCACCACTGACAACATTGTTTCCATAGGGAAAAAAACAAGTGTTCCAAGTTGCATATAACTAACTTTTAAAACATGATGAATGATTCTAGTAAAGTTCCTTCATTGACTTAAAGGAAATTTCATTTAAGTATATAACTTGTGCAGTATAATGTGCTAAAATGAAAAATGACATTGTTCCTAAAATAGCTTACATAAATAACCATAAAGCAAGCTATATAGCAATCAGTAAGGTCAAATCAAAAGGAATGAGATATTAGGAGTAAGGCAGTAAATGAGCTCAGGAAAGTCATCATGGAAAAAACAGAATTTGGTTAGGAGTAGGTGAAGTAGAAATTGGTAGAGGCAAAAGAGAGCAAAACAAGAGACTATACAGTGGAAATAGCATTGGATTTGGAGACAAAAAATCTGGAGTTGAACTCCTTCAGTTATTAGGTATGTGACCTTATATATGTCACTTAATATTCTTAGAAGCTGTTTCCTCATCTGTAAAATGTGGTTTGGTTTGATGATCTCTAAGGTCCTTTTTTTGGACACTAATCTTTGGTGATTTTGAAACCAGTCATGATATAACATGACATAGAATGCAGAAAGCTACAAAGAAATGTTGGACAGCAGATAATAGATCGTCTTGAACACCAAGACAAATAAGGAGCATGTATTTTACTCTGGGGAACCAGTGAAAGTCTTATAGTGATGTGATTCAATCTGCATTTAGACACGTCTTTTGGAAAGATTCAAAGGATAGACTGAAGAAGGGAGAAACTGGAGGGAGGGGAGACTCTTTTGAATAGCCCAGGTTAGGGGTAAAGTTCTGTATTAGGATAGTGGCAGTGTAGTGGCGGGGAAGAAATAAATGCCAGAAATATTATGGAGGTTCCATCAACAGATTTTCGCAAATAATTAAATGGAGAAAGACGATGAGGAAAAGAAGATCCTAAGACGACCCCCGGGTTTAGAGGCTGGGTAACTGAGGGAAGATAGTGATATTGTCAAAAGAAAGTGAAGTTAGGGAGAACAGAAGGATTGCAGAAGAATACAAGGAGTTCAGTTTTGGAATTTGGAACTTGAGATGCTGGCAATATGTCCAGAAATAGCTGATGAAGTATCAAATGAGTGAGTTCAAGGCAGAAAAAGATAACTGAATTAGAGCTAGGGAAGTCTTTATATCTAGTTTTCTTCTGGTTCTAAAAATCTGTATACTGAATATAGTCACTCCTCTTTCCTCTCTAATAAAGTGCTTAAAAAGAGGAAGGAACAAGGAAAAGGTATGCTTTCAAGGAAAGAGTGTTGATGTTAAGTCAAAGAAACTAGGTTCAAAACTTGCTTGCGATATAACCTTGCTTTCTCTTCTAGAGAGTGAAGGGGTCAGACAAGATGACACCTGAGGTTCCAGTTTTGACCCGAAAGCCAGAACTTATCTTATGATCTCTCCTAATATAAAAGAATGGGATTAGGGAAGATATGGGGGGAATAAATTCAGTGAATGAATGATAAAGTATAAAGCCAGGAAACAGAAACCTATTTCCCTTCTGTCTCAAACTCAAGTGTACATACTGATCAGTTAGTTGTATCTCTCTCAGTTTTCAGTTTTCTTGTGGTAATGCAGTATGGGATGCTTTTGTCTTTAACCTCAGTTTGTAAAATTCATTTGTGTTCAGGTACCTATGTACGTAACTTCAGTTTGTAACAAGCCTGTGTTATTAATTTGTAACTGTCACACTTTCCCTCTGCCATAAAGGCATAAACTCTACCTCTCCTTTCCCCAGCCTAAAAGCAGAAAGTCTGCCTAGAGACAAGCACCTTTCAAAGCTTCAATAGCATTCTATAAACAAACCCTTAGAGAAATGCATAGCCCCTTTGTTCTAAGTGGCCAGTTGCACCCAAAAGCCTTGAACATTATCAGACAGATAACTCTGTCTCAATATGGTACCTTCTAAATCCCTAATCAGTCTGGTTCCCAGACTTGGAAACAATCAAACCTATCCTCCAAAAAGCTATACTGGCCATACCTCATACATCCTTGACCAAAAAGTAACCTGGAGATAGTCAAGCTCAAAACCACACCCCCCTCTAGCCCCACCTAAAGAATTTACCAGTGAATTATGGGTAATTTGCATGCACAGTTGATACAAAAAGTGCACATCCCTTTAAGCACTGACCACTCCTAAACTGCTCCCCAATTCTTACCAAACTCCACCGTTGCCCACCTAGTTAGCATAATTAACCTTTGACTGACAGTTTTATGTTAATAAAACTCTGCATCACTAACCCATACACTTTGCAGGTTCCCTTAACCTTTTTCCTGCCCGTTGCTAAGTGTAATAATAACATTTTTAACTTTGCCAAAAGATAGCTTGGGTCCTAGTGAATTTCTTTCCAGACAAGAACCTAATAGGGATTCATATGAGATCCCTTAAAAGCACCCAGCACTTACAAAACTCTTCAGTGGGATGTCTGAATTTGAAGTCTGGATTCTCCTGAATTTTTCCCTGTTGACAGTTTACACCCTTGAAGGGAATCAATCTCTCACTCCCCGGGCCCTCCCAAGTATAACACCCAAAAACAATTCCCAAAAATAGAGGGCCACAAACCAAGGAAGAAAGTGGGAGCCATCTCACTGCCAATCAGCTAGGAGACAATAAGTTTCTACTGTGTTCTATCGGGAGTCACAAAAAGAAGAATGAAAAAACAAAGTTACTAATTGAGCTGTCACATCATTTGGTGGACTGAAGAGTACGCAGAAGAAATTTTAAAAAGCTTTGCAAAAAATAGTTCATCAGAATTAAGGATAATTTGACAATTATATAAATATTCATAGCTTACCTCCCTTGATTGCTTTTGCTGTGGCAGTTTTGCCTGCATTACCAAGACCCACCATTAACAGCGTCGCCTTTCTGAAAACAATAACATTTTTAAAATCACTTTATTGTGTAATCAATTTACATTTACAAAAATTATTGCCGTAAAAAATTAAGCAAAATCATTTTTAAGTTAGTGACTTTCTGATAAATCTATGAAAGTAGATGTAATAATTCAGAATTGCAGATAAAAAGCAGCCACAAAACAATATGACAATCACATATAACTGTATTGAATAAAGTTGTGAACCTTACAAAAAAATAAGTTGAAAAGAGGCTTAAGTGAGAAGACAACTTTGTCTATTTTGTACATGTTTTGAGTCTGAGAAATCTATAAGACCTCCATTCTGAAATGTTCAATATGAGGTCAATGACATGAGACTAAAGCTCAGTAGACTCTTGATAGCAATATCTGACAATAGCCTGTGTAAAGATAGCTGAACTCCTGGAAGCTAGTAAGGGTGCTGAGAGTACAAAGAGGGAAGAGTGGCATAGGACAAAGATATTAAGTTCTGAAGGCCCTATTCAAACCCAACTGTCTAGACTCCAAGTCTACTGTTCTTTCTAAAATACAACACTTTGTAATAGGATTACAAAGGAAACCAAGTAGGTTAAAATAATGAGCACTTAAAATTAAGCAGAAAACAACTTTTTCTTTCCTCCTTCAATGTTGAATATGTACTACTAATAAATATACTTTCCATTCCTGAATTATCTATCAATATATAACCAGAACACTAACTTGGAAGAGCAAAATTTCAACATGACCTTCTTAAGCCACTAACATCCTGAAAATTGGAAATGGTTAAAAGGAAAGGATATTTCTGAGTCATCTTCATGTCACACTCATGAAATCTAGGTTTCTATTGGTTAGCATGCCCTAGGACCAAACAGACCCATTACCACTGCTGTTTATTCTCCTATCAGGGGCCATATGTTGCTTAAGGTAAATTTCACCTCCTCTTCCTTCTCTTCAAGGCCCTTCCAGTCCCTTTCCTCCTCATAATTCTACCCAAAGGAATGTACACTTTGATGGCTGAAACTTAAGGAACATCCCTCAAACCCAAATCATTCTGGCTTTCATTGACTGGCCAATAGATCCAAGGCCGGTTTCAACTGGGTCAAGGTTTGGGCCCAACTGGCTTAGAATGAATGTAAATAGCAATTACTTCTGTTTAGCCAGAAACCCTGAGGGTTTTCCCCTTAGGTTGTTTTGGTTTTTTTTTTCCCCTTTGTTTGGACTAGGTAAAAATGGCCATTCTTTGCCTCATTTCTTGCCTAGCCTTAAACACTGAATGGGGCTACCTCACTCAAACTGACACCTGTTAAAGAGCTTAGTTTAAAAAGGCCAGGAGTGACTTATTATTTAAGGATCTTAATGATTTTTAAAAGAATTCCCCCCCCCCAACATAGTAGTGCAAGAAACCTCCTTCTAATCTTTTTATGGTCTTTGATACTTAGTTTATGTATCCAGTTAGATCTTACTGTGACATATGGTTTAAAATATTAACAACACTAGTCCTTCTAGTAATGATATAGCTGCTTGTCTCTCAATAAATTTGAAAAACATATTATGGGCAATATGAAATTTATTTCACTTGATGATATATGTTTTGATGGGCTTTGTTTTTCTTTTGTCGTCAGTTGGCAGGGAGGGGGAGGAAGGAGAGAAGGCTGTTTTTTTAACTGAAAAAGTAAATTTTAATTTAAAAAAGAAAAAAAAATCCCTATCTTCCATTAAAAGGACACAAGTACTACCTCTTTTCCTGATCCCCCTAATTTTTAGTGCTCTCTACCTCTTTAAGTTACTTTTGCCTTATTTCTCTGTGTATATACTGTGTTCTCCTCTGCAGAATATAATTTCTTGAATTGCAGGAACTTAATAAAGGCAAGAATCCTGCTAAACTTCACTGTATCACTCGCAGCAGTTTGTACATAAGAAACACAAATAATATAAAGCCTCATTTGATAACACCTCAACTTATCAGTGGGGCACCAATGATACCTTAGGGCAGCATTCCTTAACTTTTTTTGTGTCATGGACCCGTTGGGATTCTAGAGAAGCCTATAGACCCCATCTCTGAATGTTTTTAAATATATAAAATGCAATACATAGGATCACAAAGGAAACCAAGTGGGTTAAAATAATGAGCAGTTAAAATTGACCAGAAAACATCTTTTTCTTTCCTCCAAATAATGTTTTAACATCTTTTCTGGAGTTATACAACACTACAAAATAAATGGAATTACCTTACGTAAACTAATTGACATTGAGGTAACCTGCTACATTTGTGAAAGAAGGATACAGTCCTTCTACATTGCAGGCTCTTATGACAATTCTGTGCTATGTAGGAAGATATTTTATGCTATGGAATTATGCTATGTTCTAAAATATGTTTCTTAAAGAGTAGATTGGTGCAGGGGTTCTGAATCTGAAACTTCAAAGTCACCTTTCTAGAAATACGAAGAAAATTTTCATATGCTTAAAAAAAGGTAAACATTTGACTGTTAAATGGAGACACTTCTTTCTCTGAATCATGTGATGACTTTTTTTTTTCCTTTAAGAGCCCTTTTACCATAATAAACTTGTATCATCCCAGCAAGTTTAAACTTGGCCTGTTCAGGAGTGAGACTGCTCACAGTTAAAGAAATCAATGTGAGGACTGTTTTCATAGTTCTAGAAAAATGTTATTAATTTTCACATTTCAAGAAAATCCAGGGGGAAAATATATACATCTGAAAAAAATCAAATGGGATTTTTTTTTTTAGAAACAAACCTAAGGAAAGTAACTGTGGGTTATTTTGAAGGCTCAGGAAAGATTATGAAATCAAATCAGAAATCAGAATAAAAAATCTGAATCTACAGTACAGCAAAACATCAAAAGGCAGAAATCAATCTCTTTAAAACTGATGGCATCACCAAATACTTTATAGTCTCAAGCTTTACATTTCATTTATTAAACATGTTATAAGTCGTTCCACAGAAAACAGGGTCCCTTCAGTCTGATTATAGCAGGTAAAGGAAGAAGGAAAGATACAAAATAATTCTTAAAAGTAATTAAAAGTTTGAGCTCCAGGGAAGAGAAAAAAACACAACTCCTTATCTTCCCCTCTCCTTAGATTAGAAAGATAGGGCAATGTGTGTGGAAGGGAGTTTGATGTTTTGTTATTTTTTTTTTAACCATCTTTTAGTTTAGGTTTTTGTTTTGCTTAAAACTGTTTATGGGGGAAGGATATATTAGAAAATAAAAATATATTAAAAAATAAAAGTGATCTAAAGAAAATATCAAAAAACTAATGTAAATGTCAGCCTAACCCATGAATTTTTCTTTGGAAAAAAAAATACTGTAGTTTGAAGCCATGAAATTTTTTAAAAGCTATAGCTGTATTTTACCATCTTTCTGGGTCCAAAACAAATGTCAAAACAAAATCAACATTAGTTATGTTTTCTGGAGGCAACTAAGAGGAGCTAATTCCCAAGATCTTTTAAAATTCACAAAAGCCTTTCAAACACACATGCAGCTCTTAAGTAGGAGGATGTGAACAAAAACAAAATGCTTGATGGAAGGAATTATATTGGTGTGTCATCTAAAATATAGAAAGCTGCTATATAATATCTTCGTAATGAAGATAAATCAAAGCAAAACAGGGGAGATAAAAATTATTTTAAAAGCGATTTCACGTCTTTGGTTCTTCAATCCCTTTTTTTGTTTGTTTTTTGATCAGGAGGGGGAGGAATCTCCACATTCAAAAAGGGTTCCAATTTCGGGGGTGGGGGGAGAGGGAAGTTTTCCTTCCAAACTCTGTGATCAGCAAAAATTCTGATTCAGGTAGTCATTTAAGAAAGTTAGGCTTTCCCCCTTCATGGGTCCAGGCTCACACAAGAGTGAAAATGGGAAAACAAAAGGTCGGGAGACCAATTCAAGATTTCAGAAAACCTGCACCCTGGGTCCCCGCTCCAATAACCTTCCAGACCCCATGGGTCTGAGCTGGGCCCCTTCCTTTCCTGAAGAGGTTATCCAAAGAGGGTTAGGTCTGCCTGAGACCCCAAAATACAGTCTTGCGGAAAGAATTCCACTCAAGTCTTCTCAGCCAAAAAAAAAGTAAAGTTTATTGAAAGTTCAAGTTCACCATATGGGATAGACTCTACAGGAGCATGCTAGGTAGTTCTATGGAGCTTTCACAGAGGAAATCTCTGCCAAGTCATTCCAAGGCAGTTCTCCTATATACAGAGGAATCTAGGGGTGGTCTAGAGGAGGAGTTTGGGGAGGGACTTCAGGTGGAGCTAATGAGGTCAATGCAAGAGTGGACTGATATTTTGATAGGCTGCAGGGTGGGAAGCAGATGGACATTGGAGGGCCAGGCTAGTAACAGGTTTGGGTCCAGCCAAAATGAAATACCTATGGCCTCTGCAAATGCCTCATCAAGTAGGAAGATTCAATCAGACATCAAGGGGCTCCCCAAATATTCAAGGTGAGCTCAAGGGGGGGGGGGGCTGAACCTACATCTCATAACTACCACTTCCTACCTTATAGGATCCTGCTGCCTTTTCAGGCAGCCAAAACAGCTGGTCATCAAACTGAACAATGGACAGCAGCTGTTTCTGGCCATCGCTAAGGCAGGAAAGGGGCACTAGTGGCCTCGGGCCCAGTATTTAAAGTCAGGGCACAAAATACAGGGTCAGGTAACCAATGGGGGAGGGGGTTGAAGGTTGAAGGGGAGAGGAAGGACGAATGGGCAAAGCCCCAGAGTGAAACACGACCAACTCCAAGATATGCCTACTGGGTCACCAGCAAGAGCTAATTATGACAGCCGCACCACGGGAAGAATAGAAACCTTCCACCTGGTAAAGGGAAATGGAAGGTTGACATGCTGATGTCACAATTTCAGTTATTTCAGTTATAAGCAGTCCTTCTTAGGCCCCTCCCACTGGCTTGCCCAATGTTTGCCTCAGGAACATAGGCTGGGGCTCTCTGAGTGGCTGGCTACCGTAGCCCCGCCCTCCTGCCCAACCAGAGAAAAGAACCTGGGGAGGGGAGGAGGAGTAGGGTGACTGGCAACTAGGCAACCAGAGCATCCCTATCTCCAGCCTTTTTGTGGTGAAAAGAAACCCTAGCAAAGCAGAGATTTTATTCCTCCAATCCTTTTGCTGTCTTAGTCTATTATTTCCCAGATTCCCTTTCTTTTTGCCTCAAATCCAAAAGGTCTAAGGACATAGAATGCACTGTTTCTTAAACTTTAAAAAGAAAGAATCCTTTTCTCCAAGCCATGGCTCTTCTATGTTCAGTGACCTCAGCAACTCAATCACAGCAATTAGCCTGTGTCTGAACGTGCTAAAAGAAATGGGAATGAGACAACCTTCTTTAGAAGTCAAAGGAACAACAACTCCCCCCCAAAAAAGAAAAATTAGATAGTTCAGGTGTTTTTTGGCCCTGATTTTCTCTCCCACCCATCTAATATGTTCTAGATGCAATTAAGGTTAAATACGCTGTTTACTTCAATATTTTTATTTTTTGTGCATTTTAAAATTTAATGTACTTTTATTTACTTCATTTAATATTTCTACAACATTTTAAAAAGATTTTAACATTCAGTTTAAAAAATTTGTTCCAGGTTATCTTTCTCTTTCCTACCCCTCTCTCACCCCTTGAGAAGGGAGACAATATGACCTTGATTCTACATGTAAAGTTATGCAAAACATATTTCCAAATTAGTCTTGTTGGAAGAGAAAATACACAAATCCCAAGGAAAATAAAGTGAAAAAAGTATATTTCAGTCTGGTTTCTGGGTTTATTAGTTCTTTCTCTGGATGTGGGTAGCATTTGGCATCATGGACCCTTTGGAATTATCTTGGATTTGTCTTATTCAGATTGTCTTATTCAGAGTAGCTAAGACTTTCACACTTGATCATCCTTAAAATACTGCTGTTACTACGTACAATGTTCTCTTGGTTTTCTTCACTTCACTTTGCATCATTTCATAGAAGACTTCCCAGGTTTTTCTCAAACCATTCTTATCATTTCTTATAGCACAGAGTCTTCATTGCAATTACATTTCACAACTCATTCAGTCATTTCCCAGTTGATTGGCATCCCCTCAATTTCAAATTCTTTGTCACCACAAAAAAAAAGCAGCAATAAATATTTTTTGTACAAATAGGTTCTTTTCCCTTTAAAAAAAATCTCTTTGGAATACAGACCTGCTAGTGGTATTGTTGAGTCAAAGAGTATGCAGCTTTATATTTCTTTGGGATAGTTCCAAATTGTTTTCCAAATTGGTTGGATCAGTTCATAATTGTACCAATAATGTATTTGTGTCCTAATTTTTCCAAGTCTCCTCCAACATTTGTCAATCAATACTTTTAAAGATTGCTAAATGAATCCTCCCACTCCTGAAGTAAATTACATTTCCATCCCTCCATACAGTAATAAAGAGTTTTTGTGGCTGGCTATGCCCTGCAAAAATTGTTTATATGGCAGACAACCTTCTTACAGACAAGTATGGTCAAACTTAGCTAAGCTTGTCCTCTGGTTACAGGCACACAAGGATCTTGTAAATTCTGTACTCAAAGCCTATCCAGCTTGGTAGGACCTAGCAGAGGAATGTATAGGACAGAATGTGGTTTCTCAAA
>JAQQSW010020385.1:0-10865 GCA_028646575.1 Pseudocheirus occidentalis | reverse complement strand
TTCCTCCACTTCTCTTATTTGGTTTCTAAAGTCCTTTTTTAAGTTGATCCATAGCTAATAAGTATTCTTCCAGTGTCTTGGAAGCATTTGATGTTGGAGTTCTGACTGTGTTGTTTTCCTCCCACTCCATACTTTGATTCGTTTTGTCCACAAAAAAGGATTCTAGAGTTTTATTGCTGTTCTTATTTTACTTCCTTTCCTCATGTTTCCCAGTCCATTAATTGCTTGGTTTTTTAGCTCTGTGAAACTCTGCTTCCTGGGTGTGGGGGGAGAATCTCTGTCCCAAATCGCTGGGGCCTTTACAGCTGCCGGAGTTATTAGTGGTGTGCTGCAGCCCACCCCCCACTTTGGGTCACCAAAATGCACCCCAGGACCACCACTCATAACCATGATCCAGTTCCAGGCCGCTCAACACAAGAACCCTTGGCCCTGATCGATCGCCTCAGCCACCCTGCTATCTGTGGGCCGGGGGCTCTGAAGCATCCCAGTGGAGGCCCCTGCTGCTTTCAGCCATTCCTGCTGCCACAGCCACCTCCTGCTGCTTCCTTGCCCTGGGAGCAGTTTGGCCAGACTGCTCTCTTCCCTCAAATTTAGCAAAATCCACTGACCTTTTTCTTAGCCTCTTTTTTCTTCTGGCCTGATAAGTGTGGTAACTTTCCCTCCACTGCACCCCATCTTCTCTCCTATAGACTCAGCTCTACCTGACTGCTGCAGGGCCTGATCGGGCTGGGGTTTTCAGGTTGGGCCAGCCATGGCTCCCAGACTGCTATGAAAAGTCCCACCTGCTGAGCTGCCTGTAGCAACAGATGTGTTTTCTGTATTTTGGAGAGCTTTGGAGCTCAAAAATTTGTTTAGAGTCCCATTTTATGGATTTTCAGGGTGGTTGTGTGGTAGCTGTGACACTTTGCTGCTTCTATGCTGCCATCTTGGCTCCACCCCTTGGTCAGTGACTTTTTCAAGGAGATATTTCATATTGCCTTCTATTTTTTTCATTTGTTTGGATCTGTTTAATAGTATCTTGGTTTCTCATAAAGTCATTTGCATCATTTTGCTCCACTCTAATTCTGAAGGAATTATTCTCTTCAGAAAGCCTTTGAGATTCTTTTTCCATCTGGCAAATTTGACTTCAGAAGGCATTCTCCTCATTGGCTTTTTGGGCCTATTTTGCCATTTGAGTTAGTCTATTTTTTAAGTTGTTACTTTCTTCCGTAAGGTTGTTGACTCTCTTTTCATGATTTTCTCACATCATTCTCATTTCTCTTCCCAATTTTTCTTCCATGCCTCTTATTTGGTTTTCAAAATCTTTCTTAAGCTGCTCTATGGCTTGTAACAAGTCTACATTTGTCTTTGAAGGTTTTGATGTGGGTGTTCTGACTGTGTTTTCTTTCAATTCCATGCTTTAATCTGTTTTGTCCCCCCAAAAAAGGAATCTAAAGTTGGATTGCTGTTCTTACTTTACTTCCTTTGCCTGTGCATGTTTCTAGTCAATTACTTATCTTTTTAGCTCTGTGCAACTCTGCTTCCAGAGGGGAAAGCTCTGTCCCTAATTGCTAGGGGTTTTGCAGCTGTCAGAGCTCTCAGGAGGCTGCTGCATCCCCCACCAGTTTTGGCTCACTGAAAACACACCCCAGGACCACCACCCAAGACAGCAATCTTTATCCAGGCAGCTTAAGGCAAGAACACTTAGCTTCTGGATGATTGCTTGGCTCCCTGCAATCGGTAGGCCAGGAGCTTCTGAAGCAGCCACATGGAAGCAGATGCAGACTGCTACCTCTTCTGCTTCCTTGCCCTGGAGGCAGTTCAGCCAGATGCTCTCCCCAAAATTTCGCAGATTTCCACTAATCTTTCACTTAGTCCTTAGTATTTTGTAGCTTGATAATTGTGGAAGTTGCCACAGCTGCCACTGATCCAGTCTCCTGAAGGCTCCAGCTGCACTTGTCCTGGCAGCCCTGGCACCAAGCTGGGTTTTAGGCCTAGTTGGTTTTGGGTCCCAGCGGGCCACAATTAGCCCTTCCTGTCCTACCTGCAGAATTTCCTTCAGTGGGAGATGTGTTTTTCTGTAATTTTGTGAGTTCTGGAGCCCCAAAATTTGTTTAGAGTCACATTTTATGGGTACTTTTGGTTGTTATGTGGGAGCTGCAAAGTTTTCCTTCCTCTATGCCACCATCTTGGCTCTGCCCCACAGCCCCCTGCCCCCAGGTAGCTGAATTTACATTCTTATTTACTGTGGACTGAAGAGCATGGTTGTTGCCATTGTTTGTACTTCATTCTTGCAGATCTTGACATCAGGGAGGTGATGTCATGACATTCAGTTGAATTGTAGTTAAGTGAAGAAGGGCTGTGCAAAGTCACCAGTCTCACTTCTCCTCTGGAGGACCAATTAGGGTGCCTTTAAGAGATGATGATAGTTTGAATTAAGGTGTTGCCTTCATGATCAAAACGATAGGGAAGAAGACAGAATTAACTCTTGGTAATTGGTAAGTTAGTTACGTTGGATAATATGGAAGTGTCAGGGAAGTGTTCAAGGCTAATAAACTAGATGAATGGAAAGATGGAATACTTTTGACAGAAATAAGAAAGTTTAGAGGACTGAACATAGATGGAAAGAAGATGATCATATTTTATACATGTTAGTATCCACATTCAAAGAAATGAGGAATTTGAGATGGGTTGGTGACATACAGAAATGATAAATTAAGCTTTATAAATATTAAATTTAAATATCAGTAGGAAATTAAGTAACATGATGGATAGGGCCATCCTATGTAGCAAGAAGACCTGAGCTGACGTCCAGTCTTTGACACATACTGATTGTATGACAGATTTCTCAGTCTATTAAGAAATTCCCTAAGACTTTTTTTCAGAGAAGGTTCTAATCTAGATTGGTATGCAGAGTCATCTGGGGCCTTCCTATAGCAATGAAATCAGAGGTCTAGTATCAATGCCTGTCCTAGGATATCATCATGGAATGCTTTGAAATTTCTTACAGCAATAAGGTTAGAGAGTTCAGTGCTAGAGAAGTATACTAATTGTAACATAAATTAATTATTGAATATACAAATGATAAATAAAATTAACACATTTATGGAGGTATATCATTGTGTAAAACATGACCAAAATACCAATGGAAATGAAATTTTTATTCAAATGAAATTTTTTACCAAAGATAATCATAGGATAAACTATACTTTTGATTCCTAACAGTGTATTTAGTCTTACTTTAGGTACTACTGAATTTTTTTTTAAAAAGCCATTGTATTATCTTGATGACAATGCATTTTTTTTAGTATTTTCGGTACTATTTGCTCTGAACTAGAAGGCAAAACACCCAGTGCAGTGGTAGAATATCATTTTTTACAACCTCTATGTCCCACTTTAAATAGGAGAAAATCAGTATCCTATTTTTCCCTTAAAAATAATGAGACATTTTAAACTATTCATCTGCAAATCATATGAAACCTCCAAAAGAGAAGCTATCTGTTACCAAACAATAAGCAGCAGGTAAATAAAAAGCAAACATATCCACTGTTGTTGACTATGTTACAGCTATATGGCTGTCCCCCATACCGACCCACCCCCTCACCCCTCACCCCCTGCAAATACATAAAATGCCAAAGTCAATTTTGGAAGGCAGCAAAGGTTTAATTTTTTGGAACTCCTCAGGGATGTTTTGTTCAACTACTTTCATTAGTCAGATTTAATTATAGGTAGCAGCCCAGTGTTGTGTTCTAGTTTTAACGAACTAATTAGTGTTCAGTAGCAAGGAAATTAACTTATGCCTCACAGAGCTCAAATCTCCCGCTTAACAGACAGTATACTCAATGGGGGATTTCTGTAGGGGATGACTTCTTGGCACATAGACTTTGAGATCCCCACTGTGGTCCATGATGGTGAAGTCTGTGTCATTCTTCTGTTTCTCTTTCCTTCTGATATTCAAGACATGGGACAAACACTTCAAACTATTTCTTCTTTGAGAAATACAAACAAAATTCTGTTCCATTAAGTTGCATTCTATCATCCAACTCTTAGAGTTATAGATGTAGAGATGGAGGAGACTCAACATTTTCTTATCTAAATCTCTCATTTTACAGATTAAGAAATAGATTAAATTTTTAATTTTAATTTTACAGATAAAAAAAGAGGTCCAAAAACACTATAGTGGCTTGCCCAAGGACATTTGCATAGTAAATTTCACTAAGGTGATTTGAGCCCAGGTACTCTGTACCCAAATCCAGATTTCTTTCTATTCTATTATGCATTTTTTTCTAAAAACTGTTCCCACATCCCTTACTGAGAGCCCATATAAACATTAGTTTTGTACTCAAATACTAAAATGATTCTAAGATCTCACATATTTGTAATGTTCCTTCAGTGACTGATTAAATACCTATATTATCCCATCCTATGTCATTCTCATCTATGTCTGATTGTCACAAAATGTTAAAAGCCATCCCGATTTTCTTCTGATATCAGGAAGATAACCAGTGCATCATTGGTTACCTAGAACTCTCCTCCCTTTTCACTTAATAAACCTATATTCTCTGTCAATACAATAATTTCTTGAAGATCTTTTATTCTTATCCA
Source organism: Pseudocheirus occidentalis (assembly GCA_028646575.1). NCBI lineage: Eukaryota > Metazoa > Chordata > Mammalia > Diprotodontia > Pseudocheiridae > Pseudocheirus > Pseudocheirus occidentalis. The sequence goes on along the minus strand of JAQQSW010020385.1, from coordinate 6,281 downwards.
TATTTGAAGTTCCTCATGAGTCAATATTGTACGCTGCTCACAGTCATGAAGCAGTGATACTGTTTTTAAATTCTTCAGAGATTGTTAGTATTGAAGATTGGCCTTTGCTTTCATGGGAAGTGTGGGGTAATTAAAGGAGTTCAGCAGTTTCCTAAAGGCCATCTAGCCCTCTCCCCTGAGTCTCTTCATATCTGGGCTCAACTTGTAATCCAATTATACTGTCTATCCAAGATACACGTACTGATGGACAAATGCATGTTGTAACATCAATAATGGGCATTATATGTCTTGGTCTTTCTTATGTAAATGGTCAGGCCAAATTCCTTGAAATGATTACATATCACTTCCCAGAGGCTCTGCAATGTTACAAATCTTGATGTAATCAACACAATGCCATCAATCAACTGGAACATCTTGAGGACATCACCATCAGCAAGGAATTTCTCACTCTGTACTGGATCTCCAATCCAATAAATATTTTTAAGCACCTACTATGTGCCAGGCACTGTGCTGAGAATAAAGTTAATAAAAATATAGCCCTTGCCTTGATTCTGAGATCTCACATGTTTACAAAGTTCCTTCAGTGACAGATTAAGCATCAGTAACAAGGAAATTAATGTATACATCACAGAGCTCAAATCTGATTAAACTGATTGAACTAGGCCCAGATAAGTTAAAGGATAAAGTAAATACATGGTAAAATGAGAATTAGAGTTTGAACACAGATCCTCTGTTTTCAGAACATCAGAGAGTATTTAGCACAGGTGCCTGTTGCTCTGTAGAACTGCAAAAAAAAACAGAGGGCAACAGATGCAAAGTGTCTTGAGTCAGAAATCCAGTTTCTGCCATCCATGCTCTAGTCCTGCAGTCAGAGGAGAGAGGATGAAAGGTATGGTTAAATGAAGACCTGAGTCAGCAGCATGGTGATTATATTAGAGCTGATGACAAACCAGGAGAGGCATCTTATTTTCTGGAGCTGGAAAAAAAAACAGAAAGGGAAGAAGATACAAAGTTTAGATCCCTCATCACAGTGGTACATATCTTTGGTGACAGTACATTTTCATTTTTATTTCTTTCTTTATTTCTTTCATATTTATTTCTTTCAAGGCATTTTGATCTTTCAAAGAATCTTTATTGATTTTTAAGGAGTAATGTAAGGCACTTTGTTGAAAAAAAACCTGTAAGGTAGAGATTTGATATAGAATTTTATTCATATGTATATGCTGAATATGATTTAGATAAAGTGTTATCTCTGAGGCCATTGAGTCCAAGTCATTTGATCTTACAGATGAAGAAACTGAGGCCCAGGTAAGTTAAAGGACTTACCTTACCTAAGGTAAACACTTAGTAAGAATGAGAAACAGTTTGAACACAGATCCTCTTTTTCAAGAGAAAATTTTTCTACTCTTTCTACTGTACCACATCAATCTTCCAATCAAATTTTACTAAATATTTGACATTGCTTACCTTTGTTCTGTTCATGGTAGGGCATATACCAAAATCACCTAAAACATGATTCCTATGAAGGCATAGCATGGTATCATGGAATAGACACAATGTTAGAGTCAGGATTCTTTTTCTGACCCTTCCTAGCTATGTAACCATGGTCAAGCCACATCACCTCTCTGTACCTCCATTTCTTCATCTGTAAAATGCAAACAATCATGCCCATAATACTTGTCTCATAGGAATGTTCTAAGGATCAAATGTCTCTAAAGATTGTTTCAAACCTTGAAACTATCATTCTTCTTAAGAAATTTACCAATCCAGCTAATGAGGAAAAATGCACATAGAAAAGAATACTGAATAACCCAAATAACTAGAAAAATAAGGGTAAATTAGGGTAAAAAGGGTAATATCTGTCCCTGATATTAAGTGCCATATGAAATCCATTGGAAGAAATAGTTTCACGGGCTCATTCCATTCTAACAGGATAGAGTAATTATATTGTCACAGCTTTATACTGGAAAAATTGTGCAATCTGATACTTTTTTCATATTGTGAGATTAGGGAATACATTGATATATGACAAGTGAATATTTACTGAGTGAAAATTTCAATCTTAGGTCACAGGAACAAACACAAAGCTTGCAGGAGAATATAATGACCAAGGGGACCAATTTTAAAATTTTAGCTGGAGTGCATTAATAACTATGTCACCTCTGGTCATAAGAGATTATACTCTGTCCCATCTCTGACTATGGAATAATAACTTATTTTTGGTTGTGAAACATCCTAGTGACTGTTTTCTTGAAGCCATCTACCAAGGTCAAGAACATGATACAACCATCTTTGAATTCTAGATAAGTCGTCAGTTCCTGCCCCTAAAATGCATAATTTCTGGATGAGCTTTTGGTATCTTCAGGTCTCCAGGATAACACAGCCTCAAAAATTCCCATGTAGGACTCAATCTGTCTTGTGCTGTGCTTATCTTCCCTTGATGGTATGAGTGACTTAGCATCTTGTTCCTGTTAATGGTCCTTGAATTCAAAAGGGATGAAAGACATTATCCCCCACTGTGTAAAAATCCACTGCAGACTTGTCTTTCCATAAGCTCAATCAACCTTTTACAAACTGGAAGGTGAAAATGTTGACAAGTTTAGCTTGAAGAGTTCCTGAGAAGAGTATGTATAATTTGTGTAGACTTTTGGAATTTAAAGCTCTCTTGGTTATTCCCTGTGATTGTGTGGATACTCCTGATCATTTCATATAGTTACTTTGGGTCATTAGGCCATGGGGCCTGACAGTTGGAGCCTGTGCCAAATTTTGAGTCATTTAGAAAAAAAATTATACTGTGTTTAAAAATTTCCCATTTTTTCTTTTAGGGAAAAATGGGATTTTTTTTCTTTTTGGTTTTATTCTTTTGGAATATTGGCATTCAACTCATGACTCTTTTTTCTAAATTGTTTCTCAGATTCTCTAAAATTATTCAAGCTAGAAAATATAGGAATTGCTACGTTTTAGGGCATGTAGCATGGTTTCATGAAGCACTTTGAAATCTGGAGAGGGCTATAGACTCCACCATATACTGCTTTTACATGCACAAAATAAAATGTATAGGACTTAAAGGAAGCAACTTAACATTGAAATAGATATATGCATACATGTGTCTAGGGATATAGATTGGTTTGACAGATTAGATTGATAGATATTTGTATATATATGCATATATGTATATACACATACATATACATATACAGAAGTATATAGATATATCATTATCCTTCTACATATATCAAAAGTGTAAATATAGCAAGCAGGAAAAGGATAGACCTGGATTTTCTTTGATGAACATTGTTACCTTCTGTGTCAATCTTTTATTACTTTTGTGGCCTTTGCAAATGATATAGTCTGAGGGACTCTTTTCATGCCCAAGTGAGGATGGGAATGACTTTCTCCCCTCTCACTGATGCTCTGACTCCATCTCCTCTATATTATAATTGTCTCTATCTCTTATTCTTAGTGTGTCGACCCCTAGACCTGACGTTGAAGAAACCTGAGTCTAAATTGGACCTCCAGCACTTACTAGCCATATGTCTATGGCCAAGTGATTTTATTTCTGCCTGAATCAGATTTCTCACCTTAAAATGGGGGCAAAACAGCACCTACCTCCCAGAGATGGGGTGAAGATCAAATCAGCAAATAATTGTAAAACACTTTGCAATCCATTAAGTATTATTTAAGTGCTAGTTATTATCATAGCTATTAATTATTACAATGCCTCTGTCTACAATCAGCCCTTCAATAGATGTACATGGTACCCTCTAGAAGGAAAATAGATATGTAGTTTTCTCTCTATGTCCACATGAAGCCTGGATGATTTTTCTTGAACTATGCTTCTTTTTCTCTGCACCTCTCTGTCTTTGAGTGTCTATACTTCTCTGCCTCTGTGTCTATCCCTCTATCTCACTTTACATTTATCTATGTGCTTTTAAAGGATAACCCCAAGAGCCAGATCAGTATTAACTCAGTATTCATAATTGAATCTGTAACCTTGAAATGATGCCAGTATCAAAATGTCCTAGGAAATATACCAAATAAGCTAAGAACGTAAAAATGATTAGAAAGAAAACAAGAACTCTTTACAGAAAGGAAAAAATAGCAGAGGAACTGAGGAAATGAGTGGAGGAAAGTTCCATATTTAAGGAAAAAATAATATTTGTCAAGATAATACCAGAGGAGTAGGGGTGGAGCCAAGATGGCAGTGTAAATGTAGGGAATCATCTGAGATCTTCCACAAACATCTCCAAATACTTTTTACAAATGACTCTAAAAGAATTCTAGAGCAGCAGAACCCATAAAAAAAGAGTAAAACAAATTTCCAGCCCAAGACAACTTATAAGGCAGATAGAAAAGATGTGTTGCACCAGGCTGAGAGGGGTACAGTTCAGAGCAGGCTATGCCAGTACAATTCTGGCCCTGGAAAACCTGGAGCAGGTCTTGGGAGTACTGAATCAGCAGTACCAGTGACAGTTTCTGGACTTTTCATCCCACAGACAGTAAATGGATCAAACAACTCTTCAGAAGATAACAGGCATCTCTTTGATAACATTGAGAGAGGACTCTGTTGCTTTGCCCATACTCAGATTCAGGTGGTGATGCTGGGAAGAAGAGTAGTACTATCATAACAAAACTTGTGGCAGCAGCAAACAACACCCCCCATGTCCTTACCATTCGAGGGCAGAAAAGCAAACATGTGGTCTGTCACAGACCCAAGCACAAGCCAGGAGGGGAGAAAATGCCTCTCCTTAGATTATATCACCTTGGAAGAAGTGAAAACATACAGGTTGCTAGAAGTATCTCTGAAAGCAGCTAAACAAAATCCCTGAAACTACGAAGAGTTCATGCTCCACACTGGAATCAGAGCCTTATCTTAAAAAAAAGAGTTAAAAAGTCAAATAATAGACTGTGAAAATAAGGAAACAATGGTGTGTGGGGGAACCTCTGCCTATAGAAACTTGCTTTGAAGACAAAGAAGATCAAAACACACACTTAGAAGAAGACAACAAGTCAAAGATCCTATATCCAAAGCCTCCAAGAAAAAATATTATTTGATCTCAGTCCATGGAAGAACTCGAAAATAATTTTGAAAATCAAGTAAGAGAATTGGAGCAAAAATTGGGAAGAGAAATATAACTTATGCAAGAAGAATCATGAAAAAATTAATTAATAACTTGTTTAAAGAGACTGCCCAAAATACTGAAGAAAATAACACCTTAAAAATAGACTAGGTCAAATGGTAAAAGAGATCCAAAAAGCCAACGAATAGAAGAATGCTTTAAAAAGTATAATTGGCCAAATGGAAAAGGAGGTCCAAAATCTCACTGAAGAAAATAATTCCTTAGCAATTGGAGTAAATGAAGCTAATGATTGTGAGAAATCAAAAGATCATGAAGCAAAGTCAAAAGAATGAAAATATAGAAGACAATGTGAAGTATCTCATGGAAAAATGACCTAGAAAATAGATGCAGGAGAGGTAGTTTAAAAATTATTGAACTACCTGAAAGTCATGACAAAATAATCACCTAGAATTTATCTTTCAAGAAATTATTGGAGGAAAACCATTGTAATATTCTAGAGTCATATGTTAATATAGAAATCAAAAGAATCCACTGATATCACCCAGAATGATATGCCCAAAGGAAAACTCAAGAATATTATAGTTAAATTCCAGAGTTCCCAGGTCAAGTAGAAAAAATTGCAGGCAGTCAGAAAGAAATAGTTCAAATATTGTGAAGCCACATAACACAAGATTTAGCAGCTTCTACATTAAAGGACTGGAAGGCTTGAAATATGACATTCCAGAGAGCAAGGGAGCTAGGATTACAACCAAGAATCACCCACCCGACAAAACTGATCAAGATCCTTCTGGGGTGAGGGGAGGGAAGACAGATATTTAATGCGGTAGAAGAATTTCATGCATTTTGGAGAAAAGACAAGAGCTAAATAGAAAAATTTAAATTTCAAAAGCAAGACTCAAGAGAAGTATGAAAAGGTAACCAGGAAAGAGAAATCATAGGGGACTTATTTACATTATGGTGTAGTCGGCAGGATTACAAAGTATAGTGCCTCTGTCTGTTCCAGGATCCAGGATTCATGGCCATTTAAATTAAAATTTTAAGACCAAGAATCCTGGAGTGGTGGAATGTGATGGTAATTAATTTGTTTAATCAGATGTTAAGTAGATCCTAGTAACCTAGTGTTAAGTATAGAACTCTGTCCATTGGTGAAAAGGTGTGAATTCCCAGAACTCTGTCCATTGGTGAAAAAGTGTGAATATC
>JAQQSW010020384.1:0-10865 GCA_028646575.1 Pseudocheirus occidentalis | reverse complement strand
TGAAAGAATTCATCAATCACCTCTTGAAAAAGATCCCCAAAAGAAAACTCCTAGGAATTGTATAATCAGGTTTCAGAGCCCCCAGGTCAAGGAGAAAATATTACAGGCTGCCAAGAGGAAGCAATTTGAATACTGTGGAAACACACTTAAGGATAACCCAGGATCTGGCAGCTTCTACACTGAGAGATTGAAGGGCCTAGAATATGATATTCTGGAGATTAAAGGAGCTAGGATTAAAATCAAGAATCACCAACCCAGCAAAATTGAGTATAATGTTCCAGGGGGAAATATGGTTAGTCAGTGAGGTGGAGGACTTTCAAACATTCTTGCTGAAAAAACCAGAGCTGAAAAGAAAACTTGACACTTAAATACAAGAAGCATGAGAAGGTAAATATGGAAAAGAAATCATAAGGAACTTATCAAAGTTGAACTATTTACATGCAAACATGGAAAAATGATAATTGTAACATGAAACTTTTCTCAGTATAATGATAGGTGAAGGGAATACAAATGTATATATACATATTCATACACATATGTCTATAAAGGAGGGTTTATATATGCATATGAATAAGTATCTGAGTATGTGCATATATGTGTACATAGAGGACACAGGATCAATTGAATAGGAAGGGATGATACTTTAAAAGGTGAAATTCTGAGGTGGGCAAGGATTAGAATGAGAGGAGATAGGGGAGACAGAATGGGGTTAATCATCCCATATAGAAGAGGTAGGGATAATTGTTACAATGGAGGGAAGAACAGGAAGGCAAAAGGGAATAGGCCAACCTTACTCTCACTGAATTTGGCTTAGGGAAGGAATGACATAAACTCTAAACTGAGTATCTTGCAACACAGGAGAGTAGGGGGGATGGGGATGAGAGGTGGGATGATGGAGGGGAGGGCAGGGTTGGGGGTAGGGTGGCTGGAAGTACACACTTCAGTAAAGGGACAGGGACAGGATAGAGAATAGAACAAGGAGGGGCAGGATAGGAAGGAGGGATATATAATCAGTCTCTCACAATATGTCCATTGTGGAGATGTTCTGCATAACTACACATGTACACCCTGTATTTAATTACTTGTCTTTCCAGTCAGGGTGGGTGATGAAGGAGGAAGGGAAAGAATCTAGAATTTAAAGTTCTATCATCAAATGTTAAAAATATATGCATATATTATTATTATTATTATCATTATTATTATTATTAACTACATGCAACTGGGAATTAAGATATACAGGCACTGGGGTAGGGAGACCCATCCTGCCCTACTGGAAAGTCATAGGGGTAAGGGGGAGGACATAGGAGAGAGCAGATTAGGGGAAGGGCAATACAGTGGGATTGCTGTTTTGAGGTAGTGGGTAGGGGAAAGATGGGGAGAAGATTTGTAACTCAAAATCTTTTGGAAATGAGTGATGTAAAAAATAAAACAAATTAATAAATTAAATAAATAAAAGAAATTGGCAAATGATACTCAGGGCTTGATTTGCTGTTCTGTTAATTGTTTACCGGGGTTGGGGAAACTGCGGCCTCAAGTGTGGTCCTCTAAATTCTTAAGAGTGGCACTTTGAGAAAAGGCCACATGTGGCCTCAAGGCTGCAGGTTCCCCAACCCTGACTCTAGACTTAAAGTGTTAGATAAAAAGTTAATAATGCTGATTAAACTTAAAAGTCTTTTGTATGTACGTTTTCATTCCACAGAAAGCTAGGTATTAACCCTTTACCAATATACCACTGTTAGCCTTCCTCTGGGTCATGTCTAATACAGAAGATCAATGGATAGATCTTACAATAAAGCTGATTTAGGTTCATTGTAATGAGCTGGGCGGGGGGGGGGGGGGGGGGAAGGGTTGGCAAGAGATTACAAAAGAATGAGAGTAATCCAAAAATGGAATGGGCTATCTCGGATGATAGTGAGTTCTTTGTTAGTAGTTTAATGGTCTAAGCAAAACAAAGTAATGGAATCAGAATGGAAAGTTTAATAATCAGGTCACCTGTAGCTCCAGCTGGGTCTAGCATACCCCTAGAGCTAAACTTTCTGAATTTGATCAGATTTTTGCTATCAAATACCTTAAAAGGAAAAAAGGAAGTTCTACCGTCTAAGAGTACTATTTGCTTAGGTTCTGAGCTTTCATATTTACGTCCCTGTCATAGACTGAAGTTGGCACCATATGGTGTACATACACGAGCCAGAGACTGGACATCTAGTTCTTAAGAGTCAGCCAAGTGGCAAGGAGGAGGCCTTAACCTGAATTTCATGTGGGCAGGAGGATGGGGGAGGGACAAGCTTTCCCTGTTAGAGCCATGACTACAAGTGCAATGGGAGTGTAACAGGAAGGGGTTGGAGCACACAGCCGTAATATCAGTGTGTGATCTCTAAATGGTTGTGAGTCATTCTACCAGTGCTGATTGTTGCACATATACCCCCAACCCTAGCCCCAAATCTTCATGGTGTAATAACAGGGATGCTGCATATTAAGGTTGAGTTGATTGCTACTGAAGGGGGGAACAAAAAAAGAAAGTAAATAAATCAGTCAAGGGAATTCACAATTTACAGAAGATTATACAAGCTGCTTATTGCTGTTGCTACTATTTCTGGGTGTTAGGTTTTTGTTTTCTTTTATTTTTGTTTCTGTTCTCTAAGATTTAACTGTCCAAAATGCAACTTTCTGAATATTTACTAAAGGTAATACTTGGCTTGGTATACATATCTTAAATAGATATTTCTCTCTGGAAGAGACTTCAAAAGAATTGGCTAGGATAACCTCTCATCTTATGGATTAGGGAAGCTAGTCTGAAAGAAGTAATGTGATTTTTCCAACATCATACATCATAAGGGATAATAATAATAATAATAATCATAAGTGACAGAACCAGAACCTGAACCCAAGTTCTGACTCCAAATCCATATTTCTCCAACTACATTGTGTCACTTGTATAATATTGTTATTTCTAACTCCTCATCTCCCAACAGAAACAACCTGCCTGAGTGAATGAAAGGGAAATTTAGATTTTAGAACTAAATTCTTTTCTGTTCTGTGATCTAAAATAGCTTACTTGACATTGCTTTTTGTAGTGTAGAGAGATAGACAGATAGATAGACAGAAAAACAGATATGCATATATAGCATATAATTTAATTTTCACAAAACCCTATGATGAATGTAGTTTGCATATTATTATTATTGTATTTAAGATGAGTATATAGAGAGGTTAAGTTCACACAGTTAGGAGGAAGCAAAACAAATTTGAATTTAGATATGTTGATTCAACTCCAAATTCAGTGATCTATCATTCCTTCCCTCTATCCTTCCTCCCTTCCTTCTTGTTGACATTCATCCTTTGCTTTCCTTCCTCCCTTTCAACTATCCTTCCAGCCCTTCCTTCCTTATTTTTGTTCTGCCTTCCTTCCATTTTTCCTTCCCCGACTTCTTTTCTCTTTAAGTTTTGTGGTTCCTTTTTCAACTATACTCATGTTTCTATATACCCCCTTATATAGAATATTGAGTTCTTCCTCGTAGCAAAAAATCAGTAAAGCAAAAACAAGTGGCAATTGTCCAATTTGGTCATGGATACCATATTCACTATCTCTAACTTTTCATATCTTTACTTAGAGGAGAGAGTTGTCTTTCATCATCTGTTCTCCAGGACCAAGACTGGTTATTATAATTAATCTGAATTTAGTTGCCTCTTAGTGTTGTTCTTATAATATTGTATTTATGCACAATATCTTGTTATGCTAGTTCTGCTAACTGCTCTGTCCAATGGTTCAACTATATTTTCTTGTGTTTCTCTGAACTCATGTTCAATATTTATTATGGTATGGTAATAGTCCCTTTTGTTCATACACCACAATGTATTCAGTCATTCTCTCCACTTAATAGACTTTCACTTTCTTTATAGGTTTTACTACCATAAGGGTGACTATGAATATTTTGGAATATGAGGTCTTTCTTTCTGACTTTGAAATCTCTGAGATGCCTTCCTAGTACTGGTTTCTATGGGAAAAATACTAAGAAGGGTTTCATGACTTTTTCTATAGTTCCAAATTATTTTTCGGAAAAGTTGGATCAGCTATTTCTGTTGTGTTTTGCCATTCATAGAATCATGAATCTAGTGCTGAAAGGGAAGTTAGAAACCATCTAGTCCAATCATCCCATTTTATAGATGAGGAAAGAGATATGAGGAAGATAAAGGCTTTTCCAAAGATCACACTGGCGGTAAACATTAGAGATGAAACTTGAACTTACTATTTCTTATTCTAGATTCAGTATACTTTCATTTCTACTATACTCCAAGCCAGCACATCAATGGAAAGAAGGTCTATATGTCAATAAGAGGAAGCCTGAAATCATGGAAAACATCTAGTGTCAGAAAACCGAGGTTTATATCTTAGGTCATACATGTAGCAAGTCACTTCACCTCTTTCAGAGTGTCTCCTGATGTACAAACACACACACACACACACACACACACAAATCTAGTTGTGTGACCTTGGGCAAGTCACTTAACTCCAATTGCCCTGATTTCCCCCTCTAAAAAGCAAATAAATAAATTGTATTACATGTACTACTCACCTCTCAGCTTTGAGAAGGAAAGGCTTCTTTAACCTGACTGTGCTATCACAGAAAGCAAACTCAGCATTAGACTGCTTTATTTTATTTCCTACAGCCTTAGCAGAAGGCCTTCAGTGGGTCCAAATGTTTAATAAATACTTATTGAAGAGGTGAATGGAACTCCCTATTCAATATATGCCCTTTAAAAGGTATAAGTAAAGTGAGTGCTTTTAGGAGACTCGTTACATTATGTCATTCACATCTCAGTATGAATTTAGATACATTACCCTTAGATACATTTCTTCTCATATGTAGTTGAAATCAATCAATTCTCGTAGGAATGGGAATTTTCACCCAGATAAGGGATTGAAGGAATGAAACTTTTGAAATATGGGGCACAGCCTAAAGAGGAGGGCTCTGGACAACCTGAGAGGTGCCTAAGTTAATGTACTCATTACTAAGTACTCAGCTACTACTAAGGGTCAAGAGTAAGTGGCCCCAGTGCATTTGAGTAGTAATGAGGCCACTACTCTACTGAGAACAATTATTATATAACATCCGCAGTGAGATAATAAGGATGACAATGACAGTTAGTAAGCATTAATTATATTCCTGTTATGTATTTTATATTAGAAATACAAAAAGAGGGACTGTTAGGTGGTGCAGTGAATAGAGTACCAGCCCTGGAGTCAGGAGGACTTGAGTTCAAATCTGGCCTCCGATACTTAACATTTCCAGCCGTGTGATCTTGGGCAAATCACTTAACACCAATTGCCCTGCCCTCTCCCTCCAAAAAAGAAAAAAAAGAAATACAAGAATAGTTAGCATTTATGTAATGCTTTAAGTTAGTGATTGTAATATTAATCTAATATAGAACAGCAAAATATATTAATATGATGCAATAAATCATGATATAAACATAGAACAACATGATATATTGTTAAAATATATCTTTTGTTATCTCATTCTCACAACTATACCCTGCAACATAGATGTTATTATTGTTCCTATTTTACTGTGATGAAACCAAAGCAGACATAGGTTAAATGACTCACCCAAGGTCTTGATATTTGAACTTAGGTCTTCCTGACTCTATGTCCAGCATTCTGCCAATTAGACCACAACCATGACAAACAAAACAGTTCCTCCCTTTGAAGAGCTTACATTCTAGCAGGGGAGACATCATGCACATGTAAATATATATTCAGAACACTTAGCAGACAGATAACATAATCTTAAGGTGGAAGCAATAGCAACTCGAGAAAGGGTCAGGAAAGGTCACACACAGAAGGCAATGCTTGAGTCTTGAAAGAAAGCAGAAAAGAGGAGAAAAAAATGTCTCTGGAATGGGAAGCAATTAGGCATGGAGATGGGAGGTGTGTTCTCAGCACCAGCCAATCCACAATTTTTTTTTTGCATACAATTTCCAGATTTTTACCCAACTTTAGATAACAGTTGTTTTTAGAGATTCAAGAAGTTCAATGAGATTTTCACCTACCTTCTATCTAGACCATAAAATAGATGATCTTCCATTAAAATAACAGTGTGATTTTTCCACTCAAAATAAAGGAACAGAGAAAGGCCACTAGCAAAAGTGCAAAGGATAAACATCAAAAATGTGTCAAATACATCTTTTGACCATTGACTGAGCATCAATATGAATTGAAAACTAAACTTTTCAGCCTAAACCTTGACAAAAGTCAGTTGCTTATCCGTTCTCTCTGATAATGGATTCATTGGACACTACTTTCTTCCGGTAAAGGGAGTGAGACAATGATATCATCGCTAGAATACGTTCTGTGTAAAGAAGCCGATATTCATAGCTGGAAATGTGGTTTTTCCACAAAGTTTAAAGTGCTTACTTCAGATTAAACCTTCATTTCAAGATTTATCTCTCTTGACCTCAATGTTTAGAGGCAAAACAAAACAATGGAGAATTTGGTTAGTGCAGCTGCTCAGAGAGGAGTTTAACCAAACTCTAAATATGAAAGAATAAATTGAGCATAGTACTGTAAGTAACATAGAGAGATGAATGAAAAGAATCTCAAAGACATGTTCCTTGAACTGTGAGGGGAAAAGGGATTAGAGGTGGCCACTAAAGGGCCACTTGGGTTTTTCAGCTTCAGTGAGTATGTAACAAGCAACTACTATGTGCAAGAGAATAGATGAGGTGCTGGGCATAGAAAGATAAAAAGGAAACAGCTTTTAATTCTGGGGACATGAGTCAAACAGTCTTATTCACAGGACTATCCTATTTGGTATGATTTTCAAAGTTAAATTAAATTCTAAGATGTTCTAGGCCCAAAGGGAATTTTAAAGAATATTCAGAAAGAAAGAAAAAGAAAGAAAGAAAAAAGAACACACGCACACACACATAGTGTGCGGTATGGGCATGTGGGTATGTGTGTACTCATCCAAACCACAGAATTCTGTGGTACATGAGATGCAAATCCATTCAATTAAGTTCAATACACTTATTTAGTGGCTATTATTTACAATTTAATATGCTAGATTCTGGGATGCAAAGAGGACCAATGACACTGTCCCTGCTTTGGAGAAGCTGAAACTCTAATAGACAAGTATCCACATTTATATAATACAAGTTACAGGACAAAGTAAAATATAAAATAATAATTTAAATTTATTTTTGTTAAATAAAACTAAATATTTAATTTAAAATATAAAATAATTTGTATAAAATACAATTTTTCACATTTTTTGAAAGATGTATTTTGTAGCATCTTTTACTAATTATTTCATAGATACTGCCATTGTATTCTTTAGTTCTTTATCATAAAACTATAAATCTTATTAGATATTAATCACCCTTGACAATCCATTTTTTCCCAAATGTAACCTTGATTATAGCCCATAAATTTTCCCTGGGTTTTGATCAAGTGAATTTATGGGCTACCTAATCTTGTTTATCTCCATGTGTTGGATATATTTAAAAAAAAATTTATAATATGAGGTATAGTGCAAAGTCATGTTACAGCATTTAATCTCTATTATGGAATTTCTGTAATTAGAAACGATTCTGATTCTCAGCATATCAATATCTTTATCAGAGTTTATTACTTCCTCAACTGGAACAAGACTTTCAGAGCCTATTATGGTAAAAAAAAAAACTATCTACCTACACATACACACACACGCACACACAAAACAAACATAAATGTACACAAATGTAAATGTATGTATACACATATATCCAAAACATCTTCAGAAGATAAATGTTTTACAGTTTGATGAAGATATTCCCATCTTACAAACTCACCTAGACTTGTAAAAATTATCTAGCCTTTAATAAAAAGTGAAATTCATCAGTAAAAATTATCTTTGTCTCATCTCTAAGTGCTCTAGTCTTCACATTTTCTTGCATGTGAAGAGCATTTTTTTTTCCATACCAACACTTAGGAACTGATTGTATACTCATATTCTACCTCACTGTTCTTTCAGTTTCAAGCAACTTACATTGTATGTGAATACAATCACCACATTGTATGTGAATAACATATGTCCCCCATTCCCAACTTCAAGGTTCCTCTAAAGATTTTCACTTAGTTTTTAAGCACTAATTAGGATATTTTCTGAAATAATTTGTCAGTTCTTGGGTTGTTTTTCATTTTTTAACCACACTTTGCTTTCAGACTAATCCTGTTTCCTTTTGGCCAAGAGTGATGCTTAAAGGCTTGACTTCCTTACATTAGTAGCTATTGTAATATCTCTGTCATTCGAGTGTATTCTTTAGGAATGACAGTCTTGCATATTCCTGGAAATAACATTCATTCTTCAAAACCATGGAATTAAAAACACAATAGAGTGTCCATAATGAATATATGGAATGAAATCCAGCAGTCAATTTAAAGAGAACCAAATATGAGACGGTTGAGAAACCACCCCAGATCCATCTCATCCGGTCAAAGTTAGACATTCAGAACCATTCTTGTGTTAATAAAAGTACACACATATGGCCATTGGTGTTACAGAATGAAACATCAAAATTATTGCTTGTCTTGAGTAATTCACACATCACTGTAAGGTAATGAAATCAATGGAAGAATGGCAACAAAGTGCTATAAGAATTACTATATAAAAGGGATCTAATTATGGAGTAGAGACGCTAGTATCATCTAAGGTATGCTCAAAGTAGTAATAGCCTGTTTTAAAGACACATTAAAGAAAAAGTTATATTAGCAAAAAATATTTAACAACCATATTTGTAACACTCACTATGCTAGTCACTCAGGAAACAAAGATAAAAATCAAACAATCAAGACCCTTGAGAAACATTCCATGAGAAACATTCTATTACATTCCATGGTGGGTAAGCAAAACCTACACAGAAAAACAAACATAAAACATATGGAAAATAAATTCTAGGTAATTGGGAGGGTGGCAACTAATAACTGGGAAAATCCAGAAAGGTTTCTTGTAGGAGGAAGTAGTAGCTAAATCTTTCTGGAAGGCGATTCAAGACTTCACTTTTATAGCTATGCTATTATGTGTCTCTAGAAGGCAGCTAGGTTGAAATTTGAAATAGAGATAAGGAAAGCAGGGGAAGGATAGGGGATAGGTACTGAGCAGTAGACCAGAATTTAATATTCTTCAGTACAGGAAATATAAAATGTGTTAATCAATGATATTATGAGATGCCAATAATTTTTTGTAAGGTTGATGTGATTAATTTGCTTACCTCCAATCTATTTCAAGTAGGTGATAAGATGCCCGATCAATCAATTCAGTCAAAGGCCTTAGACTAAGTGTTAAAAAGCCTTCAGACTGGAATGATGTTGCCCAAGAATCCAGTTTAGTTAAGTTGAGGAAAACTGGCCACATCCCAGAAATCATCTGTAAATTATTAAGTGAGTTGAAAGGGATTGATTTCTAGAAATTGAAGCAAGTGTGACTTTTCAATGCACCCTCCAAGGAGGGACCATAAGAGGAGAAGAGAGGATGGAAAGAAAAACCTTGGCTTTGTTCTTAGATGGGTCGTCTTTTCCCCAGAGCCCACTCCTTTGGCCAGAGGAGGGTCCAGAGAATATTGGTATCCTATAGTCATCCATATATTTGCATAGGGAGCCAAGGATAGAGAGGATTAGTTTAATTATGCTTGAGAGAAACTTTTCAAGTTTTGAGTTCTCCTATGAATGGGAGAAAAGGATTTCCAGCAAACAGAAACTGTGTGCCCTTTTGCCACATGTGATCTCTAAGCTTGAGTTTCATCTTTACCTGGATTCTACACTCAACATGTGCTTATAGGAGAGTGTGCAACAGACTGGGGGGAGGTGTTTTATAGCTACTATACTTACTTAACCATCTTATTTAATACCACCTTCTAAAAGTTGTTAAGGGTTCATTGACTAAATCATCCTCAATTGATAATATTGGGGGGAGGAGGGGGGAATCACACCTGCACAGTTTTGAGCAACCTTTCACTGGAGTAAGTCATGTCATTGCTCTTCAAGGTGATATAGCCTCAGGATGTGATATAGCCATCCCCACTCTGTAAATACAATTCATCAGTGACAATGGGAATTCAGATAAGGACCTTCAGAGTTTATATGGGCTCTATTTTAATAAAGATTTTATGGACAGATTCTGGTTTTGTATCATCCATTTTTCCAAATGTATCTCTTCCCTTCTCAGAGTGTTACTCCCTTATAAAAAAAGAAAAAAAATATTTTAAGAAAAATTCAGCAAATCTAACAAAAAGAAAAAAAATGTGGCATTTTATGCAGTATATTAAACCCATCATCTCATACCTCTCCAAAGAAAAAGCAGGTATCTTCTCACATCTCCTCTTTGGGTTATAGTCTTGACTGGTTTGTTCTTTCCAGTTATACTGTCTCATGGGAAGACTTAGGAATTTATGCAAAGTGAAGTAAGTTGAACCATGCTAATATAGAGAGTGTCTCAAAAGTCTTAGTTTTTTTTTCTTAAACATAATTTACTTGGCAATAGTTGAAAGAACAAAAAAATCACATCAAAGACAGGTACATATTAATGCAAATGCAGAAAAAATAAACATATTTGAATTCCAAACAAAAACCTAGGTCATGCTGGCTCACTACTGTGTTAGGAAGAGTAGGAACATACTTACAGGTACCGAAGTGAAGCACATGAGAGAGAAAAACTGATATTTTCAAACTAACTCTTATCTCTGGACTAAAGATTTTTTTTTAATTTTAATTTTTTTTCTTGGTTAAATCATTCATTTCCACAAGGTTTTGAGTTACAGATTTTCTCCCCTTTTTGCCCCTACCCCCCCCCCCCCGGCCCAGAACATTGATCCCACTGTAAGGCCCCTCC
>JAQQSW010020383.1:0-10865 GCA_028646575.1 Pseudocheirus occidentalis | reverse complement strand
GGCCTTTACATAGCACTTTAAATATTGCCTTGCATCTTACATATATTTTCTCATTTGATTCTTACAACACTGAGAGGCGGGTAGTATTTTATACAATCTATAGTTGAAGAACTGAGACAGAGGTTAAGTGACTTGCCCATGGTCACACAGTTAACACAAGTGTGGGTTAGGATTTGAATTCAGGTCTTCCTAACTCCAAATATAGCACCATGCCACCTATCTGCCTCTAGAAAAGAATGACAAGCAACAAGTCTGAGACTAAATTAGATGTCACTGTCTCAGCTAACTTTTTCAGTTCAAACTAACCAGAAAGCAAAAATAGAAGAGGAGCTCTTAATCAGTTGCCTTTAACTTAGCCTACCAGGAGAATGCTAGGAAGTACCTAAGGTAATTCTGCTAAAATCTGCCTTGAGAGCAGAGGCTGCCATTTTTGTGACACAGTAACAGGCACAAAGGAGGCCTAAATACATCATCATATCTGTCCACTGATTTATATGTAAGCAAGGAAGCCAGCAACAAGCACTGATGAATCATCTGATAGGTGCCAAGGACTGTGCTAATAAGAACTGAGGATACAAAAAGGGGCAAGAAGACAGTCCCTGCTCTCAAGGAGCTGATGTTCAAATGGGGGTGACATGAAACAACACACAGAGTAATCTTAGAGAGAAATCACTAGCATTAGGAGGACTGAGAAGGCCTTCCTGCAGAAAGTAAGATTTTATCTGAGACTAAAAGAAGTCAGAGAATCCTGGAGGCAGAGACAAGGGGGAAGAATATTCCAAGGATGAGGGACAACCAGTAAATACATATGGAGGTAGGGAGATTGAGTATATTATGAGAGAAACAGAAAGGAGACCAATGTCACTAGATTGTAGAATGAATGGATGGAGGAAGGTGTAAGATTGGAAAAGCAAAAAAGAGGCCAGGGTAGGAAAGGTTTTAATAACCAAAGAGAGGATTTTATATTTTATCCTAGAGGTGATAGGTAGGGGGCCAACAGAGTTTACTGAATAGAAGGATGATATAGTCAGACCCACACTTTAGCAAAGTCAATTCAAAAGCTGAGTGGATTGGGAAGAGACTTGTCTAAGGGAAGCCAAACAAATGGTTATTGCAACAGTCAGGTGTGAAGTAATAGTGGCTTGCAGAAGGGTGGTTTCAGTGTCAAAGAGAAGGGGGCTTATAAAGGTAGAACAAACAGGACTTGGAAATAGATTAAATGGTGGGGGGTGAATACTAGAGAGAAGCCTAGGATGACACTGAGGTTGTAAGCTTGGATAACTGGGAGGATGATGGTATCTTCAACAATCAAAGGGAAGTGACGAAGAAGGGAAGGTTTTAAGAGAAAGATAACAGAGTTCAGTTGTGGACATGTTGACTTTAAGATGTCTATAAGGCATCTTGTCTGAGACATTCAAAAGGCAGAAGGTCAGAAGAGAGGTTAAGATTGGATAAAGAGATCTTAGAATGATATGGAGATGATAACTAAATCCATGGGAACTGGTGAAATCACTAAGTTAAATTGTAAGGAAAGAAAAAAGAGAGAGCCAAGGTCAGAACCTTGGGAGACACTCCCAGTTAGTGGGCAGGATTTGAGTGAAGAGTCAGCAAAGGATACTAAGAAGGGACAGTCAGAAGGCAGGAGAATCAGGAGAGGGGAATGTTGTGAAACTTAGAGGGAAGAGAGTAGCAAGATGAAGAGAGTGTCAAAAGCTGAAGTCAGGAAAGATAAGGGTTGAGAAAAAAATCATTAGATTTGACAATTAAGAGATTAATGGGAACTTTGGAGAGAAGTAGTTTGAGTGAAATGATGAGGCAGGGCGAGACTAGAAAGAGTTAAGAGAGAGAAGAAAGGAAGTGAAGGTAACAATTAACCTTAACAAGGAGTTTAGCTACAAAAGGGAGAAGAGATAAAGGGTGATAGCTAGAAAGGATGGAGGTCTTTTAACAACAGGGGAGATAGAAATTAGAAAGCCTGAGAGTCTTTGAATCTCCCATTGTTTATGTTGGGGGAGATTACTTTTTTTTAAGTTAGAAAAAACCTACAATGTTGATAACTATATTAACTAAGTGATTATGTAATCCAACTACACCACTCTGTAAAAACAGACACTAAAATCTTATCATGAACAGACTTGCAAAAGTAAGACTGGAACTATCCTTGCCATCCTGTTGACACAGATATAGTCACAAGAGGATCTCTAAAGGGACCTGTTTTTTTGTTGCTGTTCTTGCAGCTAAATGGCTTTAACTTTCAAAACAAGCTGGAACTGATACTTTAAGCATCATTATCAACCAAAAAGCAAGCTGGTCAGCACCATGTTAAATTGTGGAACAGAAGCAGAATTAGAACGTCAGGCTCTAGCCCTAACTCCATCGTGTTTACATGAAGAATAAATTGATAAGAAGAGTCTTAACTATTTGCTGCTATTAAAACATCTTAACTGCAAGGTGCTATTGTTTGCTAGCCTTAATCATAAAGAAGTTTGGATTTCAATTCAACAGACATTTATCAAGCACTGACTATGGACAGGGTACACAAATACAAAGGAGACATTTCCCTGACCTTAAAGGAAGCCAAAGCATGTACATAAATAACTAGGCTACAAGGCCAAACATAAAGAGCTTGTTTCAAAACTCAGCGCAAGGGGCTACCCTCTTGGAGCCCCGGGACAGCTAGTGCCTTGCCCTCTACTTAACCTTTTCTTCCATGTAGCTGATATATGGCCTCTGTATATCCCTATATACACAAGTCTCTCTCCTCTCATGAGAATGCAAAAGGGATCTTTACCACTTTCTCTTTGGATGCCCTGTGCTTATGCCTGGCATACAATAAGTCCGTAAAAAGGGCTTGTTGATTTTTTAAATTGATTTAATGTATGGCTCACTTTTTCTGTTCTACTACATCACAGATGATCCCTAAAGTTTCTTAGGAGGAAGACACTATTAGTATCAGAGGCATTGAGAGGAGAGACGAGGAAATGATTCTCCAATTTGGCCCTTTTCACCAACACTGACAATGCTCTAACTGTCTAGACATTGGGCTCAGCTGAGGGAGAGAGAAAAGAATAAGAAAGATCAAAGGAAAGGAGAAAGTATGCTACTAGTAGAGCATGAATCTACTCAAAAGAAATGGAGTAAAAATCCAGCCTTCCAAAAAGGAAACGGAAATCATTATGTTAACGCTGTCCCATTAATAGGCCAGACTCCACATAACATTGCAGCGGTACTACTGCTTTATTTTGTCTAGATGCAAGATTTACCATCTAATTTCAGGAGATCCTGGTAGCAGAGCAAGGGATTTGCCTTTTGGAGACCAACATTCAAATGTTTGCTCAGCTACTTCCTATTAGTTGTATGACCTTGGCCAAGTCTGAACTTGAGGATCTTCATTTGTAAAATGGGGATCCCCACCTCACACAGAGTTGTGGCGAAGAAAGCACTTTTTTAACTCAAACACATCCTTTAGACCTGGAAGGACCCTTAGAGATTAACCAGACCAGCCTCCTCATTTTACAGAACAAGCACCTGGGGCTGGCCAAGTCACACAAAAATAGCAGAGCAGGGATTTGAATCTAAGTCTATTGTTCTATTAGGTAGCATTAAATGCGATGTAGGTGTGAGCTATTATTATAATTAATTCTATCCAAATAAATTAATAGATGTGGTAAAGAAGGGGAAAAATACCTTAGGCTTCAAAACAAAGGGGGGGGGGGGGAGAAGGGAAATGCCATACCTGAATATGTTATGACTAATTAACCACTTCACTGCCAAGGCTGGGTTCAACAACCACCATCAATGTGATATTACAAAACTAGAAAGTTTAAATTGAAAACATATAAACCATTAACTCATATTAAGGCCTTATCTAAACCACAAACATCAAATCTGTCCTTTAGCAATATACAAAAAACTGTAATTAATTGGACGGCCACATTTTTCTAGTACAGAAAGAGCATAAAAGACTCTTAATTATGCATCTTATACATAGAGAGAATCATGAACACGAATTCCCAACAACATTTGTTGATTTCCTCTTACCCCTTCCTTCGGGTCTGTGTGAAGTCCTCCTCCTGCATGACCGTGCCAACATGTTCTCTTTTCTACCAAGGGCCACGTCTGACAAGCCTGGATGAATATGACACCTATCAGTTCGTGAGTTATTCAACGGTCTCCTATTTCGGAAAAACTCAAAGAAACCCATTCTTAGAAGCTGGCTAGGTTAGCCTAGTGAAATATCATTTAGTGGAATTTGATTCAAGTTCAAAGCTTCATTTCTAAGGCCTGCACAATAAAAAAATACCTTCTAAAACTATTCATCATCTTAAAGGATCTATTAAAAATAAACAATTATAATTTAAAATTTTAAATAATAATTTAAAAATAAAGATAATAACAATAAAAAGCAAATAACAGTGTTTTCTATGCTTTCCATATATGTTCATACCCACTTTTTCTAACACAGTGCTCAAATGCTTATACTTGATTTTAGGCAGTATGGAGGATGACAGCTGAGCTCTTTATACTTCTACTGTACTCCTGAAATTCTCCCAAATCTCCTTTCCTCTTCCCATCCTCAAATATCCCCGAAATCCCCTCCAAGCAAAGGACATCATCCAGGAGACAAGAAGAGAAGAGGTTTGTTGTTGGATAAATTATGTGTGGGGTTTTTGCGCAGTAAGTTGTTAATAGGAGAGGCTAGATATTCACTATGTTTAATCAAGAAGTCCTACTGCAATATAGATATTTCTAGTAATAAATTCATTTGAATAAAACTCCACTATAACAAAACAATGTCCCCTGCCCTTACTTTTTAATGGGCTTATTTTCCTGTGTGTGTACTGCTTAAAATAAATGTGAGCCACTGGCTGAGGTTTATTCAAGGAGGCACCAAGATAGAGTAGAAAGAGATAGGCAGTTAGAGGACATGGGCTGGAAGTCGTCCTCTGACATTTAATAAATGTTTGACCTTGGCCATGACACTTAGACTCTCGGGATCTCAGTTTCCTCCTTTATAAAGAAAAGGGTTGGATTAGAAGAGCTGTAAGGTCTCTTCCAGGTCTAAATCTATGCTCCTATGACCTTGGGCCACTCCCTTCACTTTTCTCTGCTTTAAGATGAATTCTAAGGTCCTTTCTAGCTCTAAAACCTATGAAAAACTAAGATGTGCAAAAATGATGTGACTTGTAATGTCTCTAGCACAATAGTAAAGCTGATTTAGCATGCCCCAATTGGTAAGCAAGCTTTTTAATATGATCCAGGGCCACCGACTATACCCTACTCTTCAAGTAGATCTCTCACTTTATAGTGAGTATATCTGACTTAGCATCAATTATTTTCCCCTATTATAGGATCACAGAATTTAAAATCGAAAGGACGCTTATTTGTCATCTAGTGCAACCCTCTTATTCAAAGACAAGAAAAGTGGCACCCAGAGGAGGTACAGACTTGCTCAAGGTCACAAAGATGGTAAGTATCAGAGTCCCAAATCAAATTCAGATGCTCCGATTTGAAGTCTGTGTATTTTAGACTAAGCCATGCTGACTATCTGTTCTCTAATTGATCACAAACTCCTTGAACATGAATCGAACTTTTTATTTCTACATACTAAGAAAAATAATAGGCCTTGGAGATTTGCAGAATTTTCTTCATAACAATTCCATAAAATATCTGTGAGGCTGGGAAAACTGAAGTCAAAGAAAAGTGACTTGCCTAAGATCTCATGAACTAATAATTAGTTGAGCTCAAATTCAAAGCCAGGTCTTTGGGTTCCAAATCCAGTGGTCTTTCCATTATCCATGCACATATATACTGAAGAACTTTTAAATTTAAAAAGAAATACAGATGCACAAATTTCCCAATATCACTTGTGAATCAGTAAGCCATTTTCCTGCCTATTATAAAACACTAAAGCAGTGGTTCTCAACCTTCCTAATGCTGCGACCCTTTAATACAACCCTATGTGGGCATATTTGCGTGTGGGTGGACCCACCAAGACCATCGGAAATATGTGCTTTCCGATGGCCTTAGTCAACCTTGTTCAACCCCCAAAGGAGTCACGACCCACAGGTTGAGAACCGCTGCACTAAAGGGAGGTGAAGGGGAAGAGGGTGTGTGGGGCCAAGCATCAGTGTAATAATAAAAGTGTTCCTCTGATTAGAGAAATACAAAAATAAATCATTGGGGGAAACTATGAGACACAATCAAAATAGCTAGTCTTGTTGTTTCAGTGTTTAAAAAGAAAAGCATTTTTACAACCAAGAATACTTCAGAAAGGCATGAAATTAATTATGCCTATGCAATAGCCACAATTATCAATAATTCATTAATCAGGGTAAAGTGCTTTGCAAACAAATACATATAAAGATCATTATCACACCAGCTTTGAATCAATCTATGAAAGATGACCCTCTATTCTCCTGAGGTGAAACCAACAAGAAGCTATTACTCAAAATTAGTTACTGGTTTTTGAATCAAAATGAGGGTATTTTATAAAAAGAAAATACAGAAGAGATTTTTAACCTAAGACTCCTGGAAAAACCAATGTTCCCTAAAGGCAGAGGTAACAAGCGATGTTATAGGTTCAAATGAACACCCAAGGTCAATTTGACCTTCACAAAAGGCAAAGGGCAGACAATGAAATAACATAGCAGGGCCTCAAACAATTCAGTTATAAAAGAGGTTTCTTTTTGAACACCAGCTTATAAAGCAAAGGAGTTAGGATTTGGATTAGCTTCCAATGTGGGGGCTTCCTTCCATCCAGAAAGTTCACCGATGTCTTTTTAAAGTACTGGCAATTGTCTCAAATTGGCTTTCATTTACCAGTAAGTGAAACCAAGATGCAAACTCAGCAGCTTGTACGGATTCTAACACACTGAGAGCTCCCTGGTATTCTGCTAATCAGGAATCTTTGAAAGAAGCATCAGTCGCTTAAAAAACTCACTGCATTCCATATATCACATAGAAACCACCAGGATAAATTTGAGTGTCAACAAACTGCCATTACATTTATGAAAGCTTTCAGAACATATTATTCTAGCTGGCACTGATTTTGAGAAATTCAGCAACATTTCTCAAGGGGTTAAAGGGGTGGGGGGGGGCGCATTTGTACACATGCACACACACATATACACAATATTTCATTACTAATTTTTTTTTCCATTCCCAGGGGTAGAAATATAACTTCCTATTTATCTCACAAGTAATTGGAAAACACAAAAAGGGGAATTATATGAGAGATGTCAAATACACAGCATTAACTGGAAAATGCTCTAAGGGCTTGCACTTCCCCCAGTTTTAACAGAGCAGAAAGGACTGCTTAATCTTACCTTTGTAATCTCAAATAATGACCTTGAATGGTGTGCCCCAAAATGCTTCCATGAGGCTTGTCTGAATGTGTCTGAAATCTGTTCAAGGGAGAAAAACAGGACAATTGATGGATGTTCAATGCTCAAAGAATATTTCTTTTATCTTCCATAAAGCAAAATAAAATGAAAGCCACAAATTATTTTAGCCTGGTAGTACTTTGGCATACTGACTTTGGTAAACTTTGGTAAAATAGCATAAAAAAGAAACAGAAAATTGGTCTTGAGTAAAAGAATTACTTTTCTCATTAAAAGTCCCCAAGAATATGTGCTTATGAAGCAGCTCCCTCCAAGGTTTCTAGTTTGGATTTGTCTTTTCTCATCGAGGTCCCAAAGTCACCTTCCCCTTTTCTGGTACTTCTGTCATATCATATTGTTGCTGTTGTTTATGATGTCCCTTTCTGCTCCGGCCATAATCACAATTTCTGCTTCGAATGTCTTTGTGAGCAGGTTAGCAAAATTTTTATCAACTTTGTTAGGTTTTTTCAAAGAAACAGCTTTTAGTTTACTTTTAGTTTTATCGATCCTATATTTTTATTTGCCAATTTAACTATTTCACTTCTGTTTTTCAAGATTTCCTCATTTGTTATGGACATTCAATGAAATAGAGGACTTTCAAGCATTCTTGATGAAAAGACCAGAACTGAACAGAAAATTTGACTTGCAAATACAAGAATCAAGAGAAGCATGAAAAGGCCAACAGGAAAGAGAAATCCTAAGGGACTTATTAAAGTTGAACTGTTTACATTCCTACATGTAAAGATGGTATTTGTAACTCATGAGACTTTTCTCAGTATTAGGATAGTTGAAGGGAATACACACACACACACACACGCACGCGCGCGCGTGTGTGTGTACACGTATACATAGATAGAAGGCACAGGGTGAGTTGAATATGAAGGGATGATATCTCAAAAATAAAATTATGAGGTGAGACAGGAATGTATTGGGAGGAGAAAAGGAGAGATAGAATAGGGTTAATTATCTCCCATAAAAGAAAAAGCTATTACAATGGGGGGGGGGGTGAAAAGGAATGAGTCAACCTTACTGTCACTGGATTTGGCTTAAGGGGGAAATAATATACACACTCAACTGGGTACCTTACTCTATAGGAAAGTAGGGGGAAAGGGGATAAGAGGGAGGGGGGATGATAGGAGGGTAGGCAGATTGGGGAAAGGGTAGTCAGAAGCAAACACTTTTGAAAAGGACAGGGTCAAAGGACAAAAGAGAATAAATTGGGGAGGGAATAGGATGGAGGTTAGTCTTTATAGTTAGTCTTTCACATTATAACTACTATGGAAATGTTTTGCATAACTACACATGTATAACCTAAATTGAATTGCTTGTCTTCCCAGTGGGGGTGGGTGAGGAGAGGAAAAGGGGGAGAATCTGGAACTCAAAGTTTTAAAATCAAATGTTTAAAAACTGTTTTTACATGCAGCCAGGAAATAAGATATATAGGTACTGGGGTATAGAAATCCATCTTGCCCTACAAGAAAGTAAGGGGAAAGGGGATAAGGGAAAGGATGGGGGGGATTTATGAGAGGGCAGAATGGGGAAAGGAGTAATCAGTATGCTTACTGTCTTGGGGTAGGGTTAGGGGAGAGATGGGGAGAAAATTTGGAACTCAAAATCTGGTGGAAATGCTGAAAACTAAAAATAAATAAATTCTGGGGAAAAAAAGGCTTTCCTCATTTGTGTTTATTTTGGGGTTATTTGCTGATTTTTCAAGTTGCTAAAAGTATATTTTTATTGATATTGATAGGCTTTGTGTCATCACCATTTCCCAGTGTATACCATCCCTGTGCCCCTCTCAGAGAGGGGCTCCTGATAATAATGAGGAAAAAAGAAGGGAAAAGGTTTGGCCAAACTAAGGAATCTTGAGAAAGTCTGAGAGCATCTTCAACAATCCAGGGAGGCCTCGTTTTGAACGTGCATATTCACAACATGAACCCTCCCTTTTTCTATTTTGGTCATTTATGTGATCAAACGCATCCTCTGCCTATAAAGACTATTTTAGCTGCGTCTCCGACGTCTCATCATCACTCTCCTTCACAGTTATTGTTCTCTGACTCACTCATTATCCAGGATGTTGATATCAAGTCTACATTTAGGTCTACGTTTTTTGGCTTATGTTTTTATTATTGTTGTTGTTGTTGTGCTATGGTCTGTAAAGGATTTCATTATTAATGCTTTGTAAGATGTATTTCTTAATCATAATTTCTAAATGCTAATCTTATATAATAGACATAATTACATGCCAAAAAGTAATGATTTCTCATTATAGTAGAGAGATAGCTAGGTAGTACAGTAAGTAGGGTACTAGACTTGGGAGTTAGGAAGGTCTAAATTCAAACCATACCAAAGGCTCTGGAGAAGTCACTTAACTTGTTTGCCTGTTTCCTCATCGGTAAGATGGGGATAGCAACATCACCTCCCTCCCAGGGATATTCTAGGGATCAAATGAGATAATATTTATAAAATGTTTGGTAGAGTTTAAGATACTATACAAATTCTAGCTAGTTGCTACTACCAGACCAACTAAGATGGTTCAGTGGATAGAGTGCTTGGCCTGGAGTAAGGAAGAAGATTCATCTTCCCAAGTTCAAACCTGGCCTCAGACACTTACTAGTTGTGTGACTCTGGGCAAGTCACTGCATCCTGTTTGCCTCGGTTTCCTCATCTGTAAAATGAGCTAGAGAAAAAAATGGCAAACCACTACAGCATCTTTGCCAAGAAAACCCCAAATGGGGTCATGAAGAGTCAGACATGACTGAAACAACTCCATCATAACAACAACAACAACAACAACAACATACTATTACTACTATTACTACTACTGCTACCACTACCACCACCACTGGTTTTGCTCAGCACCACTATTTAACTAGTTGATAGATTTCAACCTGGGGTATATGGGGTGTTAAGGGAAGACTAGCACCTCTGGTGTGAGGACTAGCAAAGAGATTCATTTCCAAACATATCCCTTCCTACTACCCTAGACAGAGAGTTGGCCCTTGTTGTGTTTTTTTTTATTTATACTTCTATTTATCAGTTCTTTCTCTGAAAGTAGATAGCATTTTGCTTCACGCGTCCTTTGTACTTGATTTGAGTAGTTAATACCAGGACTAACTTAGTAGCTCAATTACTCTTCAAACAACGTTGCTGTTACTGTATACAATGTTCTCTTGGTTCTGCTCCTTTCAATTTTCATTATTTCATCCAAGTCTTTCCACATTTTTCTAAATCAATCTGTTCATCTTTTTTTACAGTGTTCCATCACAGTCATATACCACAACTTATGAAGCCATTCACCAACTGACAGGCATCCTCTCAATTTCCAGTTTTTTGTCACCACAAAGAGAGATGTTATAAATGTTTAAAACATATAAGTTCTCTTCATTTTTCCCTAATCACCTTGGGAAAAAGACCTAATAGTGGTATTGCTAGGTCAAAGTATATATATATATATATATATATATATATATATATATATATATA
>JAQQSW010020382.1:0-10865 GCA_028646575.1 Pseudocheirus occidentalis | reverse complement strand
ATAATGATAGCTTAGTCTCTTCTTGGCCTAATTTGATTCCTTTGATTTCTTTTTCTTCTCTAATTGCTACTGATAACATTTCTAGTACCAGGTTGAATAAGAGGGGTGATAGTGGACATCCTTGTTTCACCCTTGATCTTATTGGAAATGCTTCTAGTTTATCTCCATTGCATATAATACTTGCTGATGGCGTTAAGTAGTTGCTACCTATTATTCTAAGGAAAACTCCACTTATTCCTGTACTTTCTAGAGTTTTTAATAGGAATGGATGTTGTATTTTGCCAAAGGCTTTTTTTTGCATCTATTGAAATAATCATATGGTTTCTGCTGGTTTTGTTGTTGATATGATCAATGATACTGATTGTTTTCATAATATTGAACCACCCTTGCATTCCTGGAATAAATCCAACCTGGTCAAAATGTATTATTCTTGTTATAAGTTGCTGTTGTCTTTTTTGCTAACATTTCATTTAATATTTTTGCATATATTTTCATGAAGGAGATTGGTCTATAATTTTCTTTCTCCATTTTGTCTCTCCCTGATTTAGGTATCAGTACCTTTTTTGTGTCATAAAAAAGAATTTGGTAGGACTCCTTCCTCACCAATTTTCCCAAATAGTTTGTATATTATTGGGATCAATTGATTTTTAAATGTTTGATAGAATTCACTAGTATTCCCCATCTGGCCCTGGGGATTTTTTCCTAGGGAGTTCTCTGATAGCTTGTTCAATTTTTTTTTCTGAGATGGGGTTGTTTAAGTAATTTACTCTCTCTTCAGTTAGATTGGGCAACTTATATTTTCATAAATATTTATCCATTTCATTAAGATTGTCAAATTTATGGGCATACATCTGGGCAAAATAATTCCTAATTGTTGTTTTACTTTCCTCTTCATTTCCTCTTTGGTTCTTTTTAAAAATCATATTAACTAAGGGTCTATCAATTTTGTAGTTTTTTTCATAAAACCCACTCTTAGTTTTATTTATAAGTTCAATAGTTTTATTACTTTCAATTTTATTCATCTCTCCTTTGGTTTTCATTATTTCTAATTTAGCACTTAATTGGGGATTTACAATTTGTTCTTTTTCTAGCTTTTTCAATTGCATGCCCAATTCATTGACCTCCATTTTTTCAATTTTTTTCTAATATGCATTTAGGGATATAAAACTTCCCGTAAGTACTGCTTTTGCTGCATCCCACAAGTTTTGGTTTGATGTCTCATTATTGTCATTCTCCTGAATGAATTTAGTATTGTTTCTATAATTTCTTGTTTGACCCAGTCATTCTTGAGGATTATATTATTTAGTTTCCAATTAGTTTTTTGCCTACCTTTCCTTGGTCCTTTATTCCATGTAATTTTTATTGCATCATGATTTGAGAATGATGCATTTAACATTTCTGCATTTCTGCATTTCTGCATTGAATTGTGAGATTTTTATGTCCCAGTACATTGTCTATTTTTGTGTATGTGCTATGTACTGCTGAGAAGAAGGTATATTCCTGTTTATCCCCATTCAGTTTTCTCCAGAGATCTATCATGTCTAGCCTCTCTAAAATTCTATTTACCTCCTTAACTTCCTTCTTGTTTATTTTGAGGTTAGATTTATCAAGTTCAGAGAGGGAGAGATTGAAGTCCCCTACTAGTATTGTTTTGCTATCTATTTCTTCCTCTAATTCCCTTGATTTTTCCTCTAGGAATTTTGTTACTATACTTCTTGGTGCATATATGTTAAGTAATGGTATTGCTTCATTGTAGATGGTGCCTTTTAGCAGGATGTAGTTTCCTTCCTTATCCATTTTATTAGATCTATTTTAACTTTTGATTTATCTGAGATAAGGATTGGTACCCCTGCTTTTTTTTATTTTACCTTAGCTGAGGCATAATATATTCTACTATATCCTTTTACCTTTACCCTGTGTGTATCCCCTTGTTTCAAATGTGTTTTCTTGTAGACAGCATATTGTAGGATTGTGGTTTTTAATCCATTCTGCTCTCTACCTCTGTTTTATGGGAAAATTCATTCCATTCACATTCACAGTTATGATTACTATCTGTGTGGTTCCTGTGTTCTCTGCATTCTCCTTGTCCAGACCTGAGTAGGCACTTTCCTCATCTGGAAATCTGCCATGCTGTGTCTCCCACTAGGTTCTGTCACTCTTAAATCTGTTCAAATTCACTTTTTAGCCTTTAGCTACAGAATTGTTTGAGGACCTTGAAAAAGCTACTGCTTCCTTTCTGCCATCTTAGCTCTGCCCCCCAGTGGCCTCCATTTTTACCTGAGTCTGACTACACCAAATACACTGTACCAACTTGCAATGATTTTATAGATTTGGAAAAGTAAGCATTTAATTGAGTATTTATTAATATTTTCATAGTTACCTTCTTTTGCTTATAATAAGGTTTGCGATTCCCTGCCGCAACCACAACCCCAAGTGTTTGATATTCTCTTTTCTTTCAAAAATCTTTAGAATTAATAACTCAGTGCCCTTGCCATTACATCCTCTAAAAAATATCTCCTCTGTATATTGTTGGTCTAGTCCTGATATTTAAAGTGTCCTTAGAGCTTCTCTAAGTGCTAGGTGAAATGGTCTATTGGATAGAGCCCTAGACTTTGAGTCAGGAAGATCTGATTTCAAAGCTAGTTGCTGACACTTTACTACCTGTGTGATTCAGGGTAAGTCACTGAAACTCAATCTGCCCTATAAAATGTAGATTAAAAAACCACCTACTTTGCAGCCTTATTGCAAGGATCAAATTTGGAGAAGATTTGGCATAGTCCCTGCCACATAGTAGGCACTCATGCTTATTTCCTTCCTCTTCTCTTATCTCTTTAATGAAAACATTAATTCTCCATAGTCCTTAGGTTACTTCATAGTCTAGAAATCTATGAATTCTTTTGTTCTCTAACTTTTCTTTTTTTGTTGTCCAACTCTATTTGTATTAGTGTATTGAAGTCAGTGAATATTATAGTATGTGTTGATTTAACTTTGATCACAGTCTTTTTAGAACATTTCCTCCTCTCTCATTTTCTGCAACAGATGTAGGCACATAAGCTATAATTATCTTATCTGACCTTTTTTTATAAAAGCTTAACAGCAATGTAACAGTATTATAAGAGGTGATGACTGGAAGTGTCATGAAATTATGTATCTTGTTGCCTTCCAATACAGATTAAATGAAATAAACTCTGCCGCCTCTTTCCATTTTGCTACAAAGTTCTTTTCTCTACTGGTTTCTTCATTCATAGGGAGGTTTTCAAGATTGTTATAATTTTATCCTTTAAAATTGTGTTTCTAGGCTTCTGGGCATTTGATAAGGATTTCGCATTTAACTATTGATAATGGCTTAGATTAATAATAATAGATCATCTTAAAAACAATGTGACTCTCAAAACTGCCCCTCCCCCTATGTTGCCAATGCTACCATTACTGCAGAAGTGAAAGGAGGGTACACAGCATTGAGAAGTGATATTACATATTTAAAGTGTTTTGTAAATCTTAAACTACCACATAAATGGTAATAATTATTACATAAGTTAATTATATGAAATATAACTCAGATGATTTGTATATTCACATAAGTAATAAGATTCATATTTGATATATAATATAATGCCAATATTATGCAATATCAAAATTATATAAGGTCTATATGCTTTTATATATCCATATGTGTGTATATAATATATGTATTATTCACTTAAATAAGGCTCATATAAAATCTAGTAATACCTCTTCATCTTTTACCATTTCCTCTTGACTACTATCCCTCATAACCACCCCCAAGAAAACCTCAAGTACAATTGGTTTTCACAGAGCTTTCCTCAATGCTCTGTAATTTTTCCTTGAATCCTGCAGTTGATTTTCCTCCTGAGAGTAGTGGCATCTTCTAATATTTGAAATGAATGAATTTCTCCTCCAAGTTTAGAGTAACTAGATTGTTAAGATTATAAATGTATACTCCAAGATACTTTCACATTGTTCCCAAATCAGAATTTTGAAGCATTTGCAATGTTGTCTTTGTGGCATTAATCTCCTCTTCAATAGAAAGGGGGAAGGGAAAATTTTTGACTCCAGTGAAATATTTGACAGACTTTATCACTCAGTCCTTAAAGCTCAAGACTCCAAATAATCCCTGAAAGTCATTTCTTATCACTTCTCCTCGTATTTCTGTTCAACCAAGCCAGATTAAAGATTTTTAGTACATCTCAAAGATTTGGAGAATGTATCCTAAATCTCTTTTCACCCCCATTTTCATGTCAGCCAATCTTATTTCAAGGCAGAGACCATAGTGAACACATTCAATATTATTTGTCTTTACCTTGAGAACCCAGAGGATGGTGAAATAAAAGAAAAGTGAAGTTTGAAAGAATTTTAATGAAATATGTGACCCCTTAAACTTTTCAAGAAAGATTCATCCTTACCAAAGGAGGCATTTCCCAAATGAAAAGTATTCTTCCTACATATAAGCTCTGAAAGCACATTTTCTCTCCTTTTTTTCTACTGCACTAGGGAGCAGAACTTTGACTAAAAATACTGCTGAAAGAAAATAACTCTAATACTTTTTTCTCATCTACAAAGATTGGCCATGGTGTGTGGGTCTATAAGAAATTACAACTTTCCTGTCAAGTAATTGATATATATGCTAACCTCATAAAAATCTTGAATATATGCAACATTCCCCACCCACCTACCACCTTGCATTATTTAGGAAACTCACATTGGCAAAAAAGTAGATAATTGGGTTTCTATTTGTAGAAGTTGGGCTCAATTACAATCACATCTTAAATTCTCTTGTCAGAAACAGAAAGCCTATTTTCAAGCATCACAGATTGGAAGGGCGGGGGTGAAACCCCGGAAGGACCCTGATATCATCAGCAAAAGAAGATGGAGGGAAATGTGCACTGTATGGATTTTATTAAGCACATATTGTAGCTCCAAAGATTAGTATCAAAAGAGAGAGAATAAAAGAGAAATGAGGCTACAGTGAGTTCAGGGTACTATTTTCTCCCTTTCAGTAGGGAACAGAATTTCTTCTTTGAAGGGGGAGAGGAGTAAGCATTTATTAAATACCTATGATATTTTAGGCATTGTGCTTTCCAAATATTATCTCATTTAATCCTCACAATAATCATCAGAGAAAGATCCTATTATCACCCCTCCCCATTTACAGTTATGGAAATTGAAGCAGACAGATGTTAAGTAACTTATCCAGACTGTTGCACATCTAGTAAATTCCTGAGGCTGAATTTGAATGCAAGTTTTTCTAACCCCAGTCCTTGTACTCTATCAACTGCACAACCTAGCTCTCTCTGTAGATAATTAGAATTTAAGGAATGTACATAAACAGAATCATAAGTATTTACATGTCTTTTAAAAGAGTTAGTTAAATATCTAGCTATTTTTCCCAATTGCATGCCAATAAATCTGACAATCCAAGTGAAATGGATGATTATTTACAAAAAAATTAATTGCCCAGATAAACAGAAAAGGAAGTAGAATATTTAAATATTCTCATTTTAAAAGAAAGAAATTGAACAGACCATCAATAAACTCTCTAAGACAAAAAATCCCCAGGGCCAGATGGATTCACAAATGGTTTTTATCAAATTAAAAAAATAACTCTAAAACAGTATAAACTATTTGGGAAAACAAGTGAGGAAGGATTCTTTACAAATTAATTTTATGATGCTAAAACCTAAACCAGGAAAAGCCAAAACACAGGAAGAAACTTATAGACTAATTTCCCTAATGAACATTGTTATACAATTTTAAATAAAATACTAGCAAGGAGATTATAGTAATATATCACATGGATCATATGAGTATGCTAGGAATGCAGGGTTGTTTGATACTAGGGAAAAAAGTTTGTTCCTAATTGGCCATATCCAACAGAAATGCAAAAAAAAGCAAAAGTACAAAAAAAGCAAAACCAACAGAAATCATATTATTATCTCAATAGTTACAGAAAAAAAACTTTGACAAAAAAGAGCACTCATTCTTATTAAAAAAACACAAGAGAGCAGAGGAATAAATGGAACTTTCCTTAAAATGACAAGTAATATTTATCTAAAACCATCAGCAATCATTTTCTATTAAAGAGATAAGCTAGAAGCCTTCCCAGTAAGATCAGGGGTGAAGCAGAGATGCCCATTATCACTACTATTATTCAGTGTGGTAATAGAAATATTAGCTATAGCAATAAGAGAAGAAAAAGAAATGGACTAAATTAAAATAAGCAATAAGGAAACAAAACTATCGCTCTTTGAAGATGATGTGATGGTATACTTAGAGAAACCTAGAGAATAAACTAAAAAAATACTTGAAATAATTAACAAATATAGTGGGGTTGCAGGATATAAAATAAACCCACATAAATCATCAGCATTTCTTTATGTGTCCAATAAAGTCCAGCATCATGAGACAGAAAGAAATTTCATTTAATATAGTGATGGAGAATATGAAATACTTGGTAGTATACGTGCCAAGACAGACCCAGGAACTATATGAACACAATTAAAAGTTTTTTTCCCCACACAAATACTGTAGAATCTAAACAACTGTAAAAATATCAATAGGTTATTGGTAGGCAGAGCTAATGTAATAAAAATAATAATTCTATGTAAATTAATTTTCTTATTCAGGGCCATATTAATTAAATTATCAAAATTATTTTACAGAGCTTGAAAAAAATAACAAAAATTAATCTGGAAGAACAAAAGGTAAAAAAATATCAAGAGAATTAATGAAAAAATTCATTGGAAGCTAGACTACCCATAGCAGACATCAAACTATGTTATAAAGTAACAATGATCAAAATTCTCTTTTACTGCCTAAGAAATAGAGTGGTGAATCAGTGGAATAGATTAGATATACAAGACACAGTAGTAAATGACCACAATAATCTAATGTTTGATAAACCCAGAAACCCTAGCTTCTGGGATAAGAACTCACTATTTGAAAAATAAAATACTGCTGAGAAAACTTGAAAACTGTATGGAAGAGACTAGGTGTAAACCAACATCTTACACCATATACAAATATAAGGTCAAAATGTGTACATGATTTAGATGTGAAGGATGACACTGTAAGAAAATAAGAAGAGCAAAGAGTAGTTTATTTGCTAGATCTATGGAGAAGGGAACAATTCTTGACCAAACAAGAGATAGAGCACATCACAAGATACAAAATGGATAATTTTGATTATATTAAGTTAAAAAGTTTTTTGTAAAAACAAATTCAATGCTACGAAGATTAGAAGGGAAGCAGAAAGCCAGGAAACAATTTGTACAGGAAATTTCTCTGATAAAGGCCTTATTTCTCAAATATATAGATAACTGAGTCAAATTTATAAGAATTCAAGTCATTCCCAAATTGGCAAATGATCAAAGGTTATAAACAGGCATTTCTCAGATGAAGAAATCAAAACTGTATGTAGTGATATGAACAAATGCTCTAAATCACTAGTAACCAGAGAAATGTAAATTAAAACAACTCTAAAGTACCTCCTCACATTTATCACCTTAGCTAATATGAAGGAAAAGGAAAATGATAAATTCTGGAGAGGATATGGGAAAATTAGCATGCTAATGCACTGGAAATGGTGGAGTTGTGTACTGACGCAACCATTCTGGAGAACAGTTTGGAACTATGCCAAAGGTCAATCTAACTTTGCATTTGATCCAGCAATGCCAGTACTAGAGCTATATCCCAAAGAGATCATAAAAAGGGAAAAGGAACTAAATGCACAATATTTATATAAGGTCTTTTAGTGATGGCAAAACATTGAAAATTGAGGGGATGCTCATCAATTGGGGAATGACTGAAGAAGTTGTGATTTATGAATGTGATGGAATACTATTTGGCTGTAAAAAATGATGAGGAAACAATTTTTAGAAAAAGCTGGACTTATATGAACTTATGCTGAGTGAAGTGAGCATAACCAGAATACTGTACACAGTAACATCAACAATGTGTGATCATTGACTGTTAATGACTTAGCTCTTCTCAGCACTAATGATCCAGAACAATTCCAAAGGACTCATGATGGAAAGTGCTCTCCACATCCAGAGTAAGAACCATGA
Organism: Pseudocheirus occidentalis; assembly: GCA_028646575.1. NCBI lineage: Eukaryota > Metazoa > Chordata > Mammalia > Diprotodontia > Pseudocheiridae > Pseudocheirus > Pseudocheirus occidentalis. Next base: position 2,781 of record JAQQSW010020382.1, on the reverse strand, counting down.
ATTCTGAATGCTGATCAAAGCATACTCTTTTCACTTTATTTTTTCTTGTATTTTTTCCATCTTGGGCTGTTTCTTCTTTTGCAACATGATGAATATGGAAATATGTTTTCCATGTTTCCTTATATATAACCAATATCAAATTGCTTATAATTTTAGTGAGGAGGGAGAGAAGAAATGGAGGGATGAAAGGAGGGGGAGAGAAAATTTTGAACTCTAAATTAAAAAAAAGATGTTCACTTCATTCTGCTTCTCCTAGGTGAGGTCTGTTTGGATGTTGGGGCTACTTGTGTCATGGCCTTAGTTCACTCCATGCTTCATGGCTTAGGGAGTGACAGAGCCTGATCTTGTTGCTCTCAGCTTCCTGTGGTGAAACCTTGGGCTCCAGACAATCTCTTTCCTCCTAATCCTCCATTCCACCCTTCCTCCTCACAGAAAACCAGCTATCTGTAGAGCCTCTGCATGAGAACTGCTTGGGACTCTTTGCTAGTTCATCACTAGCTGTAGAATATTCACTTTTGACATCTTTATCTTATCTGCATAACTTGCCCAGACTTTAGCTGTGGGAATCAGAGTGTTGGATATCTATCTACAGAAACACATGGATTACTGACTTTCTTTGCATCTTCCAGAGAACCAGACATGCCTGAAAACTTATTTTAAACCCTACCAAAGAATGAAATAGCAAGCTGTCAATGGGGAATAACTTTGGAATTAGCTATTGAGCGCAGTACAGGTGGGCTTCTAGGCAAGATGTTTTTGCCAGGTGGAATGCATTATTGGACATTAAATTATGATGATGTCCTGGAGGATCCTACACAATGAGTCCTTCATCTAACCTGTGTAGTAAGGTTCTGTGGAAAAAGCTGGTTGTCCCAGATGGGAAGTACCAATAGCTTTCTGTGGTTGAGGAATGAGAGAATAGTTTCTCTGTAACCCTCTCAGCTTCCAGTGACCAAATGAACAAGGCCCAAGTGGTGGAGGCCAAGGCTACACATGTCATCATGAAATCTCTAATTATAAAACAGACACAAAAGAGCATCTAGCACTTTGAGCAGCTGGCAGGGTTAACCAATGTGGGACACAATCCCCATAAAGGCCTCACCACCGAAGAAACCAAATACCACCATGTGGTAGAGGCAGTCCATAAATTGAAGTTACAAAATGGAGAAATGACAAAAGAAGTTAGACTGATTGCTTCAACTCAGTCTTCTCCAAGCAGTGAACCCCATTCTTCTCCCAAGTAAAAGCCCAGAGGATGGTATACTCATGGATCTTTTACTTCCTTACCTGGCCAAGATGTCAGCAGCATGGACTCTGGAAATGGTGATGAAGACAAGCCCTCATCTGCAAAATGGAGCCTTTTTGGACCAAGAACCCTTCAGAAATCTGACTGGGGTTTCAGTGTCCAGCCCTACAGAGGTATTGAGAAGCCATAACTAATGGAGTTCATTCAGGGTCAGGCTAATAGAATTGCCAAAGACCCAGAAGCCTTCAAGTCACCTAAGACAAACCTTCCAGTCATGGAAGGAAAGAAACAACCATCTCAACTCATAACATCAAAGCAAGAGACATGGATATGTTGACTCCAACAGGGTTCTTAAAGCTCCCTTTTCATATGAGCAAAGCTGCTTTCCCAAGTGAACATACTGTTATGTAAAGAGAATATCTTAGACTTTTCTTTCTTCCCATCCAGCTTGTACTTGACATAGGAAAGATGTCATTCATTTGGAATTTTGCTGAGGATAACATTCCTGGGGAGGTAGTGACTGTTTCTTTAAATATTTGTGCAAAGCTTGAATTTTTCTAATGTAGGAAAACCTATTCTGTAACATCTCAAAGTTGGTCTGAATGACTTCTTAAAAGTGCAGTTGACTACAGCCAGTTACTGATCTTTAGAACTATATTATAAAGGGCAAGGGAAAGAATTAAAATCTAGTAGATTGTGTTCCTCATATTTTGATCAAAGACAAAAAGAATAATGTTAAAATTCTTCTTGTATGTAATTAGAAAAACAACTCCTACTTAAAATAGTTAAATGTCTAACCTTGAGCTGAGACTAGTTATATAACCATGTCATAAATTACATTATAAGTTATAATTTTGTTATTTTCATATATTTTAAATCATTCTTAATATACAATTTAGAGAGACATCAAATGAGTACAGATAATAGTAAGGCAACTAAAGGGATATTCTGTTGCCTTAATTACTCTGATCTTCAGTCTTATGATCTTTAAAATGGGTATAACCACAATCACAATCTCTCAGTGTTATGGTAAAGATAACAGTATTCTTATCTACCAGCTCTTTAAAAAAACACTCCTTTTCATCCTAATTTAAAAAGAATCTTGTTTTATGTGGTCATCTTCAATAACTAGTGCCTAATATCTTTCTTCACTCCCATGCCTAACTTATCCATGGCCAAAGTCCTTTAGAAAGCTCTTTGCACAAGGTGCAATTTCCTTTTCTTTTCATTTGCTTCTAAACACTTTGGAAACTGTCTTCTCATGTCAAAATCCAATTGAAACTAATTTCTCCAAAGTTGTCAGTGTTCTCCTACTTGTTAAATCTAATAGGTTTTCTCCAGACCTCATTCTTATTGAGGACTGCATCTACTGTACCTTTGGCATGGTAGATCAGCATTTCTTTCTGGACACTCTCTCTTGCCTAGTTTTTCATGACACTGTTCTCTCCTTTTTCTCTTTTCCTTGACTGACATCTTTCTTCTTAGTGTCCTTTTTTGGATCTTTAGCAATATTCTATCTAAGGAGTTTGGGTCTC
>JAQQSW010020381.1:0-10866 GCA_028646575.1 Pseudocheirus occidentalis | reverse complement strand
TTTGATAGATTGGGCAGAATATGTTACAAGTATGTGGTGGAGACTAAGGAGAAGCTGCACAATGCCTGCTGGTGATGTAGAGAATGGTGGAGGGCGGTAATTATGGGTGCCTTTTTACACAGGTCACATACCTAGACATGGAAAACTGCTCTAAATATTCATAAAGATGAAAGAAAGCATGTATACTCAAGGAAAGGAAGGGATGAAGATACTATTTCTTTACTATAAAACGTTATCTCTGCAATGAATTATTTTGGGATATTTTGCCTTTAGGAGAGCCACAAATAAAAGCTTTTGAAACTAGGAAAAAAAAAAGAATCTCAGGGATCATTGACTCCTACCCATTCTGTCTCTGAACTAACTTCATGAAACTCTCCCAGCTGAAGTCTATGCCCTGGGGTCCCTTCTGTGGTAGAAGCAACATCCACTAGGATTCCTGATGCTGAGGATGAACTAGTTTTTCTCTAAGGCGCAAGAAAGCTATCCCTGAGAAAGGACTGAACCATCACATTAGGTATCAAGCCACCACCACAGCTTCCTGGCCACTGAGGGAATAAAGAGGTAAGTAAGCCTACAAGGAGAAAATGCCCTTTAAAACTTAATGTGGGGTTGCTAAGGTGGCACAGTGAAGAGAGCATCAACCCTGGAGTCAGGAGGACTTGAGTTCAAATCCAACCTTAGACACTTAAAACTTACTAGCCATGTTGACTTTGGGCGAGTCACTTAACCCTACCTTCCCCCCTCCAAAATGAAAAAAAAAAGCTTAATGGGTATTCCTACTATCAGAGTGATGGTTGAAGAGTGGGCAAGGATACATCAGCAAGGAACTTGAGAGACTACAGAAGCTTAAACAATGATCTGATGAGTCACTGGATTGTGTGTTTGTGTATGTGTATATGTATATGTATTGTGTGTATGTGTGTGTGTGTGTGTTATAAGAGGGTCAAAGCAGAGCTCCTACATGCAACAGAGTTCCATCCAGTTGGGGAACTTAAAGATTATTTGCTTTTGCAAAGCCATGTAAATCAGTTAGACCCTAAATAGAGATCATCCCTTGTTCCTTTTTTATTGGTTAAGAAATAGAGTTATACATACCAGACCCCTCTGAAGCCAGGTCCCTGATGGAGGTCAACAAAGGAGAGTGTGAAATTCCTAAAAGAGATGGTTTTGGCAGACTAGAACTAAGGCACTCCATCCTAACTCCTTACCCCAATGAACAGAATACACTGGGAATAATTAGATCCTGCTTTCTAGGCAGAAACCTTCCCAACTCGTATCAGGATTTAGCTGTAGGTTTCCCTTAACATATCATCATGTAATCAAAGGACTCTGGGAATAAGTCTAATTGGGAGAGAAAATTGACAAAAGGAAGCTAAAAGGGAGGAGAGGGTTTCCCAGAGGGTACCTCCCCCCCCCCGCAAAGGGATATGACGTTTGTGGAGTCAAAACCAAGCAGAGCAGTCGATGGTTAAATAAATTATCTGCAAAAGTCTGAGCTCTTGATAAAGGGAGATCTTGGGAGGAATCCATTCCTCTTCCTCCTAGTCCTCCAGTCAGAGGGAAGAAGGTGCTGAGGAGATGTTGTGTCAAAACTCAATTAATTTCCAAGATGATGAGTTTTTAGATAATGAGCTAGAGGAGGCATCATGTTCTTGGGGTTGGGAAGAAACAGAGCAGCTGATGGGTAAATAAATAAGATTCTGTTTTTTCCAACCTAGGTTGGTTCACCCCTGTGCAGGCAGCCTTCACTTCCAAAGGCACACCATATGGGTGCTAGACTTAGTGTAGACACTTGATCAACTTTACTTCTGCCACAACTCAGAACTCCCAGATGTGAACCCTCTGCCAGGTGTGTGCCCCTAGGCTTGACCTCTCCTACAATTCTTATCCATGTTTCCTCATAATTTCATAATAGAACATTCAATGGACAATGAGCTACTCCCAGAATTGAACTCTCAGGAGGATGCCTGGAGAAAATTAATTCATAATGCAAGAGAATCACTATTTGTCCACCATGAGCATGAAATAAAATAAACATAATCTGGTAAGATAAGGTAGAACTTTCATAATCAGCAGTAAATGCAAATCAATGCTTCATGTGAACATAAATTCCATTTTGATATTTAGCTTTTTCCTTGAGGCAACACTCATTTTAGAGAGAAAGAGGGGTTTATCCTTTGATTTACTCACTTAAGAAAGAATGAACCTGAAGGAGGTTTAGGGAGCCGCCTAAAATGAACCCTGGGTGTGTCCCCTGGGCAGGCAGCATGATCATTTTTCATTTTGAGCTCCTCAAGTAGAACTGCCTCCTGTAACTCCCTGGGGCTCGTTTCTTCATCTGTAAAATCAGAGAGTTGGACTAGAAGTCTTCTAAGTTTTCTTCTAACTCTAGTTTTATGATTTTTATTATCCTACCTAAATTAATTTACAGATTCAGTACAATAAATCACTTAATTTACAGAGCTAGACAAAATAATAAAATTTATTCTGAGCAACAAAGGGGGCTAGAATTTCTAGGAAAACAATGAAAAAAATAGAAATGAAAGGGGAATAACACTTTCAGGTATAAAATTATACTATTAAGCAGCAATCATCAAAATTATTTGGTAATGATTAAAAAGAAAAGTAGATTTGTCAAGTAAACCATATAAGGGAACAACTCCCTGTTTTACAATATCTGCTAGGGATATAGTAAAGCAGTCTGACCAATTAAGTTTAGACCAAGAAATTGAATCATGTGCTACAATAAGCTCCAAATGGATACACAACCTAAGTGTTAAAAGTCAACCCCCCCCCCCCGAAAAAGAAGAAAACCAAATGTTCATAACTATGATTAGAGGGAATTTCTTGAACGGCAGCCACAAAAGATCAAATAGATCATTTTTGTTGATCACAATTGAAAAGCTTTTTGCATGAACAAAATCCATTCAAAGAGAAGCTGAGACTAGAGTGAAACTATTTGGTATTTATATATTTACAATTTTCAAAGTGCTTTGTTTACATTATCTCATTTTATTTCATCCTCACAATTCTGCAAGGTAGCTGTCGCCATTGTTCCCATCTAATAGATGAGGAAACTTAGTCTTGGAAAAGCTAAGTGATTTGCCAGGGTCACACAGTCAGTAAATGTCTGAGGCAGGATTCAAACTCAGATCTTTCTGAGTCCAAAGTCACCATTCAATTCATTGGGCTTGAAATCTGGATCCCTGGTTCTGAGTTCCAGTTTTAACACTTCATAGCTGCATAGACATGGAGATGTCAATTTCCTTTCCCACAAGAGATGAAAAACCTAAAAACCAATGCCCCAGGGAAGCAGAACTGGTGATGGTTCAGTAATTTTTAGGTTAAGGAAAGATCACTGTCCTTTCTGAAGTAACACAGTAACACTTTAGTTGAGAGAAGCATTGTAACACCCTCCCTCTAAGAGCACAGTGATACCCAGCTGAGCCTGAGGCTTAGGATGGTTGAGATTGTAGCTTTCCATGAAGGAGAAAATCCAAGTCCAGCCTATCAATGAATCCAGCATAGACAGACACAGTGACCTATAAGGAACAAGCATAGTTGATCTGTGAAGGAACTCATCTGTCGCTGACACATACTTTATCTAACAATTAATCTTTTGAGGACTTTTCAATTGAAGGAAAAGACTTTGAAAATCTGCTCTTCTGGAGCTGTAAGTTGCATTGGCCTTATGCATTCCCTACATGTGTGTCTCATTACCATTGTACTTTAAGCTGATGTCTACTGTCCCTCTTCCTGCACAGACTCTGTGCGTCTCTGTGTGTCCCAGTTTGTTTATTGAGTAGAAAGATGGGTACAACTCTTTGTAACTCTTGCTACTCTCTGAGTGCTCTTGTGAATGGTGATGATAAACTCTCTGGTCACTACCTCATTGATGGCAGAGCATTGCTTCTTTCTCTCTCTACCCGAAGCTATCCTGTCTGGGACCAGTTTGGAAAGGAATATTTTAGGATTTTTTGGAAGTTTGACTTTCTTGATCAGAAGCATAGTGAGAAATTACTTTGTACAGGTAAGCTACAATCAACAAAAAAGGTAGTGGGGCAGGGGGGGACTGGACATTATTCAAGTGGCAATAGAAACATTTCAAGGAAACCATCAGAGGTATAACAAGGCAAAGTGATCCGAACTTTGTCCCAGGGAGGGGGATGATCAAATGGATATGAAACATTTATTTTTTTTAAGTTTCATAAAAGCCAGTTTGCTGAGGTAGTTAAGGATATGGATAGAGAGTGGATCTGTGATTTACTTGGCATGGGGAACATCCACAGGAAGAAACTCCCTCAACCAATATAGGTCAAGCCTTTCTCTACAACTCAAAGAATCAGAGTACTAGATCAGAGTACTAAGCCTAGAGTACTCATTGCTCTAGTCAAAGGCAGTTAGGGGAGTTTTTATTCCTGACTGGGGGAAAAAGGCACAGTCACTGGGTAAACAACACTATATTTTGGGAACCATTCTAAATATTTATTTTTCACTTGGTCAAGAAAAAAATAGCAATCAGAACAAAGTTTCTCTTGAGCATAAAAAGCACAATAGATTCACCAGAGCAGGGAATTCTCACAAATGAAAGGTTTAAATAGTGATTTTGATGCCTTGTTCTAAACCTGCCAACCAATACACACATGGGATAATAGAATTTTTGAGTTGTAACAGACCATAAAGATCATCTAACTCTTCTAGATGAAAAACAAACAAAAAAGCCTCTCCAAAACAAAATAAAAGCGGCAAAACACAGAGGGTAAATGATCTACCTGAGATCATACAACCCATTATTGGCAAAGCCAAAACTAGAGCCTAGACCTTTGGACTCATCATTCAGTGATGTCGAAACTTACTGTCAGATGTTATGGCTGTCCTATTGTCCTACTGGACATCCAAGGGTAAGCTCTGACACCACTTCTGGCACAAGAAGAAACTGGAGCCATGCAGAAGTTGTAGAGAATTAGTGTCTTCAGTGTGAAATGTTTCTGAAAACAGGGAAAATTGGAGAATAATGATTAGTAATAGTCAAGGTGAGTATCGTAGCCTCTCCTGTGTTCTCCAATCAGAATTTAACGAGGGATCCCATTGGGCACATCCTTGGGAGTATTTCTGTCTGATCTTTGTGAGGAGGCCCAAGATACGGCATTTGTTGGCTAAGGAATCATGTCTTATACATATTTATATGCTTGTTTCTCCTGACAGAATAGGATTTTGCAAATGGGAATTGGTTTGTACCTGTATCCCTTGTGCCTGGCATATTAAGTACACATTAAAGGTACTCAAAGAACGCTAGTTGATTGATTGTTTGATGGCTTGGACCATCACAGAGAATCTTAGAACTTGAACATTTAAAAGTTCTTTATAACCTCTGACCCTGTACCTTTGATCCTTTATAACCTACCTTTCCCTCCCCCCCCATCCCCATTGTGTTGTTTTGCCCTATACTCCTCCATATTCTTTCCAATCCAGTGACATTGACACCTTTGCTATGTCTTGAACAAGATACTCCAGTTCCAGACTGGGCATTTTCACTGGCTGCCCACACTGCTAGAAATGCTTCCATTTCTCATCTCCCCCTTCCAGTTTCTCTGGCTTCCTTCAAGTTCCAGCTAAAATCCGAGCTTCTACAGGAAGTCTTTCCCAAACTCACTTTTCCCCCCATTTATCCTGGATATGGTTTGTTTGTATATAGTTGCTTGTTCGTTGTCTCTCCCATTAGATTGGGAGTTCCTCAAGGGCAGGGTCTATGTTTTACCTTTCTTTGTATTCTCAGTGCTGAATATAGAGCTTTACACAGAGTGGATGAAAAATAAATATTTATGGACTGAATGAATGAATGAATGAATGGTTATAGAGCTTACCTCTTTTATTTATTTTAAAAACAAAAAGTCTATAGAGGTTAAATAAATTGGGGGAAAAAAATAGCCAGTTGGTAGAATAAGAGCTCAGATCTGCTTCCAGCACCACTGCCCTTTTCTACTATACAACATGGGCTGTACTTAATGGGTCTGTTTGAAAATGTCTTACTTTTTTATTGAACTTCTTGACTTCTTGCTAAAAGGCCTTATAACCTAAATTTTCATTTCCAGAAGTACCTATTTTACTCATCTTAGGCTTCTCTTATGGAAGAAAAACTGAATTCTTGGGGAAAGAAGCCTGGGTGTGTCCCTTCTTAGGCCAGAAGCCTTGTGACAAAAGTTTCCGACTTGTTATCAAGGTGATGACTCCTAGAGCGGCTTTCTAGCAAGTTTCTGAACTCAGGGAAACCTTAAGTTAGCAAAAACTCCTACCAAGATGCTGTATTTAAATGACACCTGAAAGAAGTTTTGCAGCACCAACAGAGAGCATTCAGTTTGCCAAATATATTTTCCTGCTTTGCATGAGAAAACTGGAAATGAGGGGAAAACCTTTTTTCAAGTCCCTAAAAGACTTCAATAATGTTGAATAAGATGGATATATTGGGGGCCTTCTGGGGGGAATAAAAATGCACTGGACCAATTCAGTTCACCAAACATTTATGAGAGACAGAGATAAACAGACAGACAGAAACACAGACAGAGATATAGACAGTGAAGAATAGTAACAGACAGATAGCAACAGAGAGAAGAAAAGGGAAAGGAGAAGAGGAAGGGAAGGAGAGAGAAAAAAGAGAGAAAAGAAACAGAGAAGAAGAGAGGAGAGAAAGAGAAAGAAAGACAGGAGAGAGAGAAGGAAAGGGGGAGAGAGAAGGAGGGGGAGAAAGAGGAAAGTGGATAAGTAAATAAAACTAGATGACAGATGTAGAGCTAGAAAGATAGATAATTTACTAGATGCCAAACCCTGTGCTAAGTACTGGGTTTATAAAGACAAAAAGTGAAATAATGGGGGTGGCTAGGTGACACAGTGAATTGAACACCCATCTTGAAGTCAGGAGGACCTGAGTTCAAATACGACCTCAGACACTTAACACTTACTAGCCCTGTGACCTTGGGCAAGTCACTCAACCCAAATTGCCCTGCCTTCCCCCTCCAAAAAGCCAAAAAAAAAAAAAAAAAAAGAAATAGTGTCTGTGATCATAAAGTTTAAACAGGGTGTCCCAAAAGTCTTAATGCAGTTTTAAGTTTGAAGATTGTATTCTGAAGGAAGATCAAATGAAATAAAGCATGGGGAAGCTCTTCAACTTTAAAGACCTATATTACTGTCATTATATAAGAAAAGACAGCGATTTAAAGTGATATCCAGATACCATTTCCCACAATAGAATATAAGCTTCCTGAGGGCAGAGAGTTAGTGCTTTTGTCTCTGTATGACAGGGCCTTGAATATAATAGGAATTTAATAAATGCTTGTTACATTTAATTTAATCGAATAACAAGTCTCTAGATTTTTGAGGTATGGTAATATATTCCACGGCTAGACATATGAAATAATAAAAGTGTATCCTTGGCTATTTACTTATTGGGCAAAATAATCAAAATTAGAATGTGTCGGAAATGTCAATGTCAGCATCTGTTCTCTTTGATAGAGGCAGCTCAACAGTAATGATATAGCCATAATGTTTGATTTGCCGTTCGGTCATGAAAATTAGAATATTTTATGCCGTTCGGTCATGAAAATTAGAATATTTTATGGAAATTATTTAATTTTGATGAATCATCAATTAATTGAGAAATAGTGTGATTGACTGACCAAGGAAATAGCAAATGGAAATGGTGTACTTTTCCAAATATAGAAAATTGTCTGCTTACTCACCATTGGATCCAGGAGAGAAAGTGCTCAAGGTCTCTGTTTCTGATCCATTATCCAGTGAACCACAATGCCTCCCATTATCCCAAAGTTTATTACTAAAAATTTTCAGCAAACCTTTCAAAGTTTATCATTTGTTGACATTAGAGATCTCAGTTCTCTTCTCAGCTCTGGAAAATGCCTACTGTGACTGAGTTTGGAAAGGAGAGGAACACCTGGATGCGTTTGGCCCTGTTTCTCTTCCGGATTCTGTCTCTGAGCCAACATCCTGGCTGACCAGTACTATTACAGCATTGTGAAGTAAGCAGATGTAAGTGAGGAGGAGTTTGTTATTCTTTCTTAGAGCTTAGTTCTCAGGATCCATGGCCATAACCATCTCTACTTCCCAGGCATTAGATAATAAGTCCCAGAATAGTTCCAAGGATCTCAGATAGTAATTCCTAGGATCATAGTGATAGACAGTCCTATTGCAACTGCAGTAGGATATAGGGATGATATAGGGTTGTAGGGATGACTTAAGCAATATTTACTATGATTGCACTGAATGATAATATTGCTAAAGTTAACCTATGAGGCTATTGTTGGCAATATGCCTTCTTTGTCTTTGCCTTATAAATCAAGTGGGCACTGGTCAGTACATGGGGATTTGGGAATTTGGGTAATGCATAGAGGAATGCATGTACCTGTCTTAATCAGCTTGGGGGATTTAGGGGAGTGCACAAGCTGGAATGCTATGTCTGTCTCTATTGATCCCATTGAAGTATAGGGGTAGTTGCTCCCACTTCTCACCAGCCCTTGGGAGAAGGGTGATTTGGGAATGCTGTAGGAGATGGTGCTCCCATTATCAGCAAACTCCCTTTGAGAAGACTAGATTAGAATAAAGTAAACTTATTTAGCCTTTTATTATGGCTCCATTTCTGTCTTCCTGTCTGCCCTGATCAAGAGTGAACTTGTGCTAGAACACCTGCTAACAGCTCTCATGCATCGCCTGTCTGACACCTAGCATAGTCAGCGTTACCTGTGTGTTTACCTGTGAAACAGTAGAATAGTTTTATGCTGTCCTCCTCAACTCCCATATTCTTTTATTCATTTTGGCATTCCCTGCTTCTCTCAACAATGACAATAAAAATTGTCAACATTTTTATAGTGCTTTAAGATCTAACAGAGCATTTTCCTCATAACGTTCTTGTAGGATACATACAGTAAAATGTCTTCTCATGTAGTACCACCACTACAAGATAGCTAGTTTCTCCTATTAGTTCACTTAATGTAATTACTGAAAATAAGAGACAGATAAAAGTAACATGTTGATATGTTTAACTCTAGGAAGAAAATATATTTATACTCTATTATTAGTCCCTTAATGAAATGTGAAAAAAGTTTCTTTGATTGAATTAGAAAAAATCAGCTTGTTGAAAATTGACCATACCTGGGATGACCTTTAAAAAGCAAAACATGAAGGGGCAGCTACATGGCACAGTGAATAGAGCACCAGCCCTGGGGTCAGAAAGACCTGAGTTCAAATTTGGCCACAGACACTTAACACAAAAAACTAGCCTTGTGGCCTTGGGCAAGTTACTTAACCCAATTGCCCTATCTTCCCCCCTCTAAAAAAAAGCTGATGAGAAGCCAAGATGCCAAACACAAGTATTCCAACAATGATCCAAAAAGGACATCAGACTGAGTAGTGATCCTAAAATTGAATAAAAATCTATTATGTAGCATCTTTCCAGCCAAGATCATAAATGTGATTTAGACAAATGATTAGGAAGGAACTATGAGACACGGATGAGCCAGTATTGCTCATACTCAGTACCCAAAGCTCTAAGCTAGGTCTGTAGAGCAAGGATACCCAGATCTGATCACAGACTCAGCTCCAGATATATATCAACAGTAAGACGTTGCCCAAAGAGTCTCTTAGAGCTCCAAGCCAGGTCAGCAGTGCACAGATGATCAGAGAAGATCACAGATATAACACTAGGCCCGAGGTAACATCAATACATCTACCCAAAAGTCCAGGAGCATTGACTCAATACTCATACCTCTGAGTTAGACCAGAAGCAGCAGGATGGCCAAAGCTTACCTCGGCCTCAGTTCCCAGCCTGAGCCAGCAGCAGGTATCTGGAACATGGACTCAATGTCTAAAATGCCTTATGTGGGATAGCCTAAAACAGATCTTAGACTCAGTTCCCAGCATAGCACAGCAGTATGGAGGTCTCCAAAATCACAGACTCAGCCCCACAGAATTCCTAGCTAGGCCAGCAACCCCAGATTGCCCAGAACAGGTTGTTGGAATAATGAGTAAACAAAAAAAAAAGTCGAAGAAATAAACCCAGAAGAAGATAACATCTCCAAATAGCTACAGAGGAAAGCAGCTTGTTCACATTGGGGTGGCGGGGGGGAGAGACAAGATGGTGGAGTAGAAGCAAGAAATTCAGTGACCTCCCCCCACAATCACCTCAAATACCTATAAAATATGACTCTAAACAACTTTTAGAGCTACAGAGCCCACAAAGTGACAGAGAGAAACAAATCTCCCACTAAAGACAGCCTGGCAGGCTAACAGGAAGGGTTCACCACAACATGCTGGATTATAATCCTTCTTTGCAACTTGACTAATGTTTAATGTTAAAGTACTTGTAGAACCTGTATTTGATTGCATGCCACTATGGGGGTATAGGAGGAAGGAGAAGGAGGGGAAGAAAATTTGGAACTCAAGGGATTGTGGGACTAAATGTTGAAAACTAAAAGTAAACAAATAAATTTAAATAAATATTAAAATAAAGAAAAGAGTTAACTGGGGATTCAAGAGAGAATTAACTGTGGTGATTAAAAGTTCAGAAAAGCAAGTATTCAGAGAAGTCAACTGAGTTGACCCACCCAGCAGAAACATTATGCCCAGAGTGGGGGAATAACGTGAGGATAACATGATTGTTCTTGATAAAGAAGATACATTAGAGATGAGAAGAGGCATTAGGACACCATAGTATGAGAGTCAGGAGTTATCTTGACCACATGTGTTCCCTGCATATGTGCCTAGCTAACAATGTGTTCTAAAATTTTATCCATTCTTCCCATTGATGTCATGTGCATTTGTGGGAGGATATACCCCAGGTTAATGGTGAGGTGATGTTTTATA